>JAKNSH010183211.1:0-12440 GCA_027790015.1 Cymbopogon flexuosus | reverse complement strand
GAAACACGTATTTGGCGGCATCCGACGGAAATGCTGCTCTCGTAGGACTGTGAGTGGGGTCCCGTCCACCGCCCCTAGCTCTGGTGCCACGTCACCGTCGAGTTCCGGGTCATGGCCACCAATTATGCCAGTTTGTCTCTGTGGCCAGGAACTCCATGGCAGCATGTGTGGCGCATCAACCAAGTGAACTTTACAGTTTGCACGTATCCAATGTCTCGCCCTTGCATGGTGCACAAGGAGCGTTCTATTTTCCCCTACATTTTGAACTTGGCCTTTTCTGATTCATATCTTCAGTAGTATTCAGCAACCAAAAGGGCATTGCTAAAACCTTTGCAAATACTTACTGCAATTTTCAGAGTTAAGATGGGAACTGAAAAGGCACACAAAGCTGCAGTAGAATTGGCGAGCACCGGAGATCCTTGAGGGTATGCACGCGGGCCCACACTGACAGCCGGCCACGCCGATTTCCGCTGTGATTTGTCACCGATCAAGGCGTCCTACTAGGCATGTTGGATGCTGAGCGTGGGCTCTCCGCTCCGAGAGCCGAAGGAATCTTGCCGCCATCTTCCCCACCACATCTTCACTTCGGTCCGGGGCTTGGAGTAGCGAAAACGACGCGCACAAAAAAGCTATCGTGACCCCCTTGTAGCTTGCCAAAATCCCATGAAAAGAAAGGTGCCCACCTCCAGCTGATGATCGAGACTCCGTCTGAAATGTTTTAGGACTTCTTTTTTCTGAACAATATGAAATCGAACCATTTTGCATGATAAAACTTGTGAAGAAGATCCAAACATTCCTAACGTATAGAACTTCAAAGAAAGCTGGAGAAAAAGAAGAAGAAAAGATTACTTGTATAAATGAATGAAACTGAACTTTGGCTTGCCACCGCTGACATCAAAAGCAATTTGGCCTAATGCTTGTAGTGGACCGGCCTTGAGCTAGCAGCCATGTGATCGCTGATCCTTTCGGCAGCGATGAGCTAGCTTAGCTATGCTGCTACATCACTGAAGCGATCGAAAATGAGGTGTCATCGCTGCCCCATCCCGGTGTACCACAAAAACGAGTCTGGCCGGCCTCGCTGTCCTGCTGATGCCACCCTTACTTGCTTTTTCCATTGTTTTGCAAGGCAAAGTTTTTTTTTTAACAACAACAAGCATTATATATTAATAAAGCAGCCCAATTACATAAAAGTCTTATGAGGAAGACCAGGGTACATAACGGTCTTGAGACCAGAAAAGAAGGTAACAGCGTCGACTGAAGCATAGTGGAAGACGATTCTGCCGGCGAGGGGTATTCGCAGAGGCGTTGAAGACGCGTGCAAGGCAAAGTTGATCCATGGACAACTACTCCCGCGGAACGGTACAATCGGCTCAAGTATTTCTATGATAGCTTTTGGATAAAGGTGGTGGTGTCTAATGTTGTCTAAATTAAAGCAACAAGACGAGCTTGACCTAAAGTTGATAAGAGTCTGATCCATTTGCCTTGATTAACCGGAACAAGACACTTGATAGGAATAGGTTTGGTTTCTACCTAAACGATGCTCATGAAAGTTATTTGTGCCAAAATTCAAATCCTTAAATAGCTTACCAAAGTTTGGGCCAAATTTAGATAAATAAAGTGTAGGGTCGAAAAGAAAAACCTCGCTAATATCTACTTTGCTCATGTTCAGTTCATCAGCCAACGGCGAGGCAGGGTTCAGTAGCATGACCCAATTATATCCCCATCGTGAAAAAGTGTTGTCCTTGATGATTCGAGATGCAATTCTAATTCTTATCATCATAAGATCGACTAGGTAACACAGGAAACAAAAAAAAAAAATCTTTGTCAATTGCACTGCAACCGTTGCTTTTATTTGGTGATGTGCAGTTGTGGTGCACCCAGCATATCGATCACAACAGCATGCAAACATGACAGTTCAAAGTTTGAATCGACACCAGTACTGACGGGAGAAAGAAAACAATCAAAACTGCAGAATATATAGTTGCAGTCATCCAGCGTCCCAAAAGTCCTGCTAGCTTTAGATGCAGCCTAGCAAATTTGCTGATCGTCTGCTGTGAATTCCAACATCACATCCTAGTAGGCTCATTGTCCTAGCATTCCCATTCCTCGATCAACACCACTGTTAACAAGCAGACGATAGATGCACATTCACAGGTCCCAATTGCATTGTCTGCACGCTAACCCGACAACCGCCTCTATTCCTGTCACCTCTAATCTCGTACGAGCTAAAGCACTAATCAATAATCTCCCCTGTAACCAAAGCTGCCGAATCTCTCTCGCTGATCTGGCTGCACCCCTCGCTGCAGGGGAGGAGAGGTGGAGGTCGCTCAGTTAACTACGACGCCAAGGACAAGGACGGCGTGCAACGTACACGTACGTGCAGCAACAATGAGGTGCAGCGATGCACAGCTCAGTGCCCTGCACGGCAATGAAGCCTACATCTCCCAAAGGTACACTTGTCTCCATGGACACACATCATCGATCGGTCTGTGAACCAATGAATCTGTGATCACTTACTGCTGCTGATCTAATCTCTGCCACAGATTCACGCACCGGGGCCCTGTTAGGGGTGAAAGAGCCAGGAGCCCAGGACACCGTGCACACCGCCACTTTTGGACCCTTTCCATGTGTCATGACTCACGGTCATGGGCACCTTTTGGTTGCACTGCGTGACATGTTCATGTGTGCTTGTACAGCTCCTCAAGATTCCCGATCGATCATGATACCAGCGACATTTCTTTATTAGATCAAGGGATTTTTTTTCAATAAATAAATCGGCAGAGTGGTAAGCACCTTGTGTGTGTGTTCTTCCCATTCTGGCCTTGCTGCCGGGCCTCTGTGACTATATATAGCGCCCCGGCCTCACCACATTGCTTCACACAAGCTCCATCGCTCACTCATAGCTTGCAGCTCAATCAGTCTTAGCTCTAGCTCTAGCTAGCCACTCCTTCGTGTAGACAACAGCCTTCTGATCGTCGCCAATGGCCACCGCAGAGGTAGCTCATCAATCGTAGTCTTTGATCGATTCATATATGTGCACAGATCGTTTGGTTCATTTGGTGATCCGATCGAATACTTCTATGAATAATGGTTTCTATCTCATCGATCGGCCGATCGCCGCTCATATCTTTGATAGATGAGATAGAGACCGACGATCCTTACGTGATCCGAGGAAGCTAAGATGTTTAACAATTTGTACGCGCCGTGCAGGTCCAGACCCCGACCGTCGTGGCGACCGAGGAAGCGCCAGTGGTGGAGACGCCGGCGCCGGCCGTCGTGCCCAAGGAGGGTGCCCCCGCCGAGGCTGAGCCGGCCGTGCCCGAGGAGGCTGCTGCTGCTGCCCCGGCCGAGGAGACCAAGGTGGAGGAACCAGCTGCGCCGGCGGAACCCGCGCCTGCCGCCGCTGAGCCCGAGGCCGAGCCTGCCGCCGCGGAGCCCGAGGCGGTCCCTGCGGTGGCGGAGGAAGAGGCGCCAAAGGAGGCGGAGCCGGCGGTGGCTGAGGAGGTGAAGGAGGAGGAGGCTGCGGCGCCCGCTGCCGAGCCAGAGCCGGCGGCCGCCGAGCCCGAGGTTGCTGCTCCTGCTGCTGTCGCCGTGGAGCCAGCCGCGGCCGAGCCGGCCGCCGAGGAGCCCGAGAAGGCCAGCGAGTGAGGCCGTGCGCGCGCGCATGACATGGCACGGGCTTTTGCTGATCAGTACGCTACGGTTACTGGCGTGTTTCTCTCTGTGTGTCGTCGTCGTAGCTCGGTACGTAGCTTAGCAGTGGCTGTCGCGTGGACTGTCCGGTGCGAGTGACGTGGTCTAAATAAAGTGTGTGTCGTGTGGTGGTGGTGGTCGGGGTGGTGGGGCCCAGTGTCAGTGGCGCGGTGCCCCATGCACTACCAGAATCTGCAGCTTGTGTGGTTTTGTGTGTTTTGGTTCCTGTTCTCTGTTCTATCTATCCTCATGTATGTATGGCTGTTTGGCTATGGATCAAGCATGTTTGCGGTCTCGTCTTTATTAAGTTCGCTTCATTGTGTGGTATGATTATGTGAATGTGTGTTGTGTGATCTTTATATAGATATAGAGCCAGTTGTTCATCGGCAAACATGCAAGCCTGCAAAGCTTTTGTGTTAAGTGCAGCAGTTCAGAACGCCGGATCCACCGTAGGAGCAGCTCGGGCCTATAAACACTCCACCACGCCATTGGCATCGTGTCGTGTCGCCATGCCGGGTCCTTGAACTCAACCGCGCATCTTAGGATAGGTGATAGGACGCTCTGCGATTTTATGTGATCTGCCAGAACTAGTGACTAGTGAGCCTGTTCTGTCAATGGTCTCCATCAGCCGGCAGCCGCTTCGGTGCCGACTTGCTATCTTTGCCGACGTCTGGCCGGCTCGGGCATAGCCTATGGCGATTTGCTAACGACATACACATACTCCATGATGGTCCATGACAACATGTCAGTCAATAACGTGCTTCCGCCGGCTGCGACGCGGGACGCACAAAACATATGGTGTTCAATGCACCAGCACCAGCGATCAGTTTAACTGGACACGCATATGACTGATTTCAGATTCGCAATGACACAACCAAGAAACGATTGTGATTCAGACTTTCAGATGCCCAGCGCCGGGCAGGGCAGTCTTGGTCCATCAATTCCTCAGAAAACATCTGCCATGGTTGGCATGAGCTTCAGTCCCAAGCAAAACACGTCTGAGCGTTAGCTGAAAACAGCCAGTTTACTGCCACAAAATAGCTGAACGAAGTATGCCAGTTCCACAAAATCAAAATTAGAGAGAAAAAAAATCAATAACATGCATTGGTTCAGTAACATATCAACTAGAATAGCCCACCAGTCGTTCACTGGTAATGGGAGTGTCAGAACTCAGCACAATGCAGCTACATGCACATGCCATTACATTACTGCCACATGCTGGACTTCAGCGTCACCGCTCTTTAGAAAACAAAGGAACCTGCTTTCTATCAATTCCTTCTGCATTAGATAGATTAAATAAAAGTCTCGGAGCACTAACTCACGATACATACAAAGAAGAAGAAAGACAGCCTATTACCTCCTCAGGCTCTAGGAGCAGACTCAATGAGACAGTAGGGTGTCACTAGCCTACCATATGTACAGAATATACTGGTTCAGAATCCAGAACAGAAGCAGCAACTACCATGTACCGAAGCTGCAGCTCACATGCTCTTGTGTGATCTTCTGCAGCTGGGCTTCCATCATTTTCAAGGATGTATAAGGAGGGAGGCAGAGCCGGTAGAAGCAGGTCTGCGATGATGGGAGCCGGTCAGGTGAATCTGATGTCCTGTATATGTAGAGTTTGGAGCTCAGCCCACAAAAGCCGTCTGAAGGTAAATACTTCACTGAAGTCCAGAAGAAGAGGAGCTGCCTCTGTCTCTCAATTGACATGCGCTCAACAGCCTGCAGTGTCAACAAATCAAGTATTCAAGCGTGCACAAAACTGATTGCCAATACATAATGGAGCTTCTATATAAGAAAGATATAGATTTCAGCAGGATTTCTAAAGTGGTATGCATGCAAGGTAACAAGGGACATCTTTTGTTTGATAACCTTGTTTCAAACAATACTAAAGCAGCACAATATATTGTCACTTTTACCAATACATGTCACGGTCCAATACATAAACACTGGTCCATATCAGGTAACAGCATCAGGTCCTGGCTCCTGTTGAAGGAAGCTCCAACCAAGATGAATCCACAATAACTAGAGAAAGTTGTTTCGTCTTTCTCATCTCACTTATAGAAGAACCAACAAGGATTGTATGAGGTAACAAGACTAAAGTTGCAAAATGAATTAAGAACAGTGACTGTTTATTTGCTATAGACATCCAGAACGCCAGAGAAGGGCGGGCCTGGTGCAAGTGGTAGAGTACTACCAACTGTGGGTTCGAGACGCAGCCTCCTTGCATTCCCACATCGCAAGGGTAAGGCTTGCTGCTAATACTCTTCCCCAGACCCCGCACAATGAGGGATGCTCTCAGTACTGGGTACGCCCTTTTATCCAGAAAGCCAGAAAGATGGCAGAAAGATGGTACAATCATGTACTTATTGATGTTAAAACATAAACAGCCATGGCCTAACGGTAGAGTTCAAGATTCTAATGGTTAAGATCTTGGGTTAAACTACCCACTGTCCCACTCTAGCACTCTCCTTAAAATTAAAGACACCATATTGTTCATCCTGTTTACTCATGCATTAAAACAAAATTAAGAAAAACAGCCCACACAATCAGTTTAAAGATTTTCTAAAGGATCTCATCACAATGAAGTGCCCACTAGAAATCCTGAGGGCAATGAAATCAAAATTCTTAATAGTGGAATAGTGGATTTGGCCAATCAGCACGTCTCATCATGAAATCAACTAACATTACATAACACTAAAGTTCAACCTCATAGAGATCCGATCAGATAAAACTGTCATTTAAAAGAATCCACACACACAAAGAAGACACTGTCACTTCCTTTATACACACATAAAAAAAGGTTTTTGGTTCCATTGACACACTGCAACTTAACTATATTTTAAGGTTGTGATAACCAAGACAACAAAAGAATAAGGCCACATGAAACGTACACCAAGACATAATGGCTGTAACATGTGTTGGAAGAGAGAACTATATATACATAACAAACTAAATTCATGAACTGCTATGAGGACACGCTAGAGGCGAAACAAAAAGCCAACCTGGAAGAGCATAGTGAACAAAATACCATACTCTGAAGCACATAATTCTCTACAGCCAGCATGTATATTAAATAAATCATAAATATGTCTCATAAGTGAATGATGTTATTAACGCATACATTTATATTAGGATTATGACCACAACTCTGGTACATGTACCACATGCGCAGACCTAATCGATCTGCGGAAATAATTGGCGTTTTTCACTCTATAATGGTATGTTGCCATGAGAAATTGAGCACACATGAAGAAAATATGGTCAAAATATATAGCTGTACAGCAAACATATAATTCATGATTGAATGCATTGCACAAATAATACAGCGTACCTTCCAGAACAAGGTAATCTGACGATCCTTTTCTTTGTAGCCATTATATTGAGTATGTGATTTCCAATCTTGCACATTTATTGCATTGTTGTTTCCCCCTAACAGTCGATCCAAGTCTTCTAGATCTAAACACTCAAAAAACTCTTCCCGGCGTTTTGGATTAACTAGTATATCAGCAAATCCTTCTGTGAAATGGGTTAGCTGAGATGAAATAGAGTCCACAAAGATATTCTTAATAAGAAGATCAATGTAATGCTCTCTGTTCCCGATATTCACACTGATATCCTGTCCTCCTGGGCAAAGATCGATGACCTTTTCAGTACCTAATTCATGAGCTCCTCGGGAAAATGTCAGGTATAGACTATCAATTTCAGCAGCATCCATCTCTAGAATCTTTTTACAGCTTGCATATTTGACAGGATCTGCAACAGAAATATCTTCTAATGTAATACTTCTCCCAGCAAGATGCAAGAACAGAGTACGGTCTAGCACAACTCCAACTTGCACTTTATGCATCAAGGCTAATCCAATTATTCGCCCCGCGAAAGTGAAATACTTCAGGTGCAGTGGATCCACAGCAGATGCTGCAATATGCATATAGCTGTCAAAGGTTAGAGGATATCGGGGCAATATTGTTTTGGACATCAGTTATCTCACAGATAATGGACAAATAAGAATCAATTAAACAGAATAAAGAAAGACAAAAGATTGCATGCTAACTATGATAAGTATTGTTATTTTCTTTATATAGGCAGAGTGTCAACATACAAATTACATCATAATTTTCTCATTTCCTGAAAGCATAATCATGAAAGCTTCAAGGGCTCCTACTGTTGGATACATTAAAAGTGTTATAGTACCTTTTTGGTCAAGCATAGGCTTATCGCATAAGGCAGCTATCAGGATAGACAGGCTCAACAAAACGGATTTAAGTGATAAGCTCAAAAATATACTTTATAGTCGCCACAATTTTTCGTATAAGATTGTATTCGGTAACACACACACAATTAGGAGTGCCAAACTACAATTTAGGAGTCCATCGGGTCACAAAATAGATGTCATATAGGAAATAAATGAGTTCAAATTTTCAAAGCTTTGACTATCATAATGTTTTCAAATATCAAGATTGATAAATGAAACATACTGTAGAAAGTGGTAAGTTTAGTAGTGCCCAGGAAACTTACTTTCGTTCAAGTAGAACCTTCGTTTATCCTCAGGACAAGGCGAGAAGAGAACTTGCTTCGGACTGAAAAGAGCTTGGCACACTAAACAAAACCATTCCCTCAGAACGCCAGGACCTGTAGCTTCCTCATTCTTAAACTCCATAAAAAGCCCACCGCGAAGCTCAGTTTGTTTTGCCTGAGCGATGTAATTAAAGGATTCATCAAGTAAATGTGATCGATCGATTAACATCTCATGCAGCTCCCCAAAGTC
Organism: Cymbopogon flexuosus; assembly: GCA_027790015.1. Lineage (NCBI taxonomy): Eukaryota > Viridiplantae > Streptophyta > Magnoliopsida > Poales > Poaceae > Cymbopogon > Cymbopogon flexuosus. The sequence goes on along the minus strand of JAKNSH010183211.1, from coordinate 3,979 downwards.
ATCCTTCCCTTCAGGGAGCATCATGAAGACTAAATTCCTTCTTGCCTCGAAGCAGAGGAGATTCTTATGCTTCACGAGCCAATGCAGACGCTCATTTCTCTTGCAACAGCGGACAAGAGCATTGAGTGGCGCCCTGTGTGCCAGCAACACAAGCTGTAGGTTGTGCCCCACATCCTCATAAATCGCCGAGATGAAATCAAGTTCAGTCAACATGACCAGGATGTGTGATCGAGCAGCCCATGTTGTTTGACTATCCATGACTCCGGTACTCTCTGATGATAATGACAGGTCCATCTCCAATGTCTTCAAGCACTCATCCAACCTTTTCAACATATCCATTGACATGTTGTGGAACCTCCATATCCATGTGTCACCATGCTCAGACTCCCTGCTGTACAGATTACTGGGCATCGGCCCCTCACCGGAAATCCAAAGGCGTGCCTGCTGGCACATCACTTTGAGGAAGTTTGAGAACTCATCAAGATCACTAGGTGATATAATCATTGGCGTTGATGCAATTCCATCAAGGATGGCATCCACTGTTTCACGGGCAAATGGCAGGACTTGCTCGATCAACCTGGTTGGTGAGTTCATAGAAGGGGGCAGCCTGGGGCGAGTGGATAAGACTGAGGCAAGTGTACGGCGGCATGATCTATACAGTAATTCCTTCTTGCCCGCAGCCAAGGAGATCAAGCGGCAGAATTCAAGCAGCACTGGTGCCGTCACGACCAATACGTCCATCGGTAAGGACGAAGGGTCCGTGGCGACAAAGCATTTGATGGCAGTCTCGGCGTAAGAGCGGAAGGGGGACTTCGAGAGGTAGAGGCGCACCAGCGCTAAGGCGGCGCCCGCCTGGAGGAAGATGTCGAGGTACTCGGCGGCGTGGTCCGCCACGGCCCGGTCCTCGCCGCGATCGTGGCGGGGAAGCCCCAGGTTAGCGCGGTGGGCGCGGAGGATAAACTCCTTGACGAGTTCGTCAAGGGAGAAAGCGGCGGCGGCGATCCTAGAGGGCTCGGACTCGGCGGCGGCGGCGGTGCTGGCGATGTGCGACGCGAGCTGCCACGCGTGAGGGTGCTGGGTGGACCTGAGGCGCGCCAAGAGGTGAAGTGTGGAGTCCGGCAGGATGCGGAGCTCGGCGAGGGTGGCCTCCGGCGCGAGCTGGCGGCCCGCGTAGACGAGCCGCAGATCGCGGCCGTACCCGCAGGCGCGGAGGTGGTCGAGCACGGCGCCGACGGTGTCGTCCCACCCGGCGTGCATCGCGATGGTCCTGGAATCGGTGGCGCGGACGAAGAAGTGCACCTCCCGCGGCGACACGGGGGGCGACGAGGCGGAGGCCGCCGCCGCCGCCGCGGAGGCGCCATCGCCCCCCGAAGCGGATGCCGAGGCCGACGAGGACGACTCGGCGGCGTCGGCGCCGGCGTGGGCCATCAGCGGCTGCTTCGACGATGGGGGTAGGGCATGATCGGACGCGTCCCGGCGGCGCTTGGAGGTGCGGCGGAGGCAGGCGAGCGCGGCGGACATGCTTAGATCGGGTTCATCGGGGTCGGGGAGGGCGGAATTGAGGTTGCGCCGGTGAGGAAGGAGGTGGGGGCGAGGGTTTAGGAGGACCGGAATTTGGGGAGGAAGCTGGAGGAGGTGGAGGTGGGGTGGGGTGGGGAGTGTGCTCTTCCTCCTCGCCTCGGTTCTGGTTTGGCGTCTTGTTCAGGTTCCCTCTTTTTGACGGGTTTTCTTCTCTCTGGTTGCGTTGAGGTGGCGTGCGTTCTCATTACTCACGGCGATTAGCATTAACAAGTATCCTGGCTGCGTGAGAAACCGAGAGCTCTTCGCTGTGTTTGGGCTCTATCTGCTAGGCTGCCAATTTTATTTCAATTTTTTGCCAATTTTGTCAAAAAAATGCCAATTTCTGGTAGTTGTTTCCAGCCATATGTATTTTTGGAGGCATGTTTCTGTTGCCAACTCTGCAGTTTACGGCAATTCTATTCTGAAATCTTGTGGTATCTTACCAATACGAAACGATATATCATATCTTCTAATTTCATTGTATCTGATTCCTATCAGAAGCCATCCTATACGAAATTTCGTAGCATCCTATATGAAATTTCTTAGCATATCCATACTACAAACCTATATGAAGTTTCATAGCGTATCTAATCCTACTTTTTGTCGTTGTAAAAAAAAGACAATTGCTCCGGTACTCCTCTCAAAAAATATTATTGGGTCCGCCTGGACCTAGGCTCGTCCAGCGCCAGCCCGAGTCAAGCTCAAGTCCAGATTGGGAAGTAACAGTCGTGCGACTCCGTCGCTCGTCTGTTCGTCTCCGTGAGACCGTGCCGTCCACCACCATTTCGTATTGGTCCCGTCTTCAGCCGCCATCACCGCACATGGGCGAAGGGAACGAGGCCTGCGCCATGGCTATGTGTGACTGCACTGCTGCAAGATGAGTGCTACCTGGGTATGGATAGGAAAAAGAAGCTATAGCTTAGCTTCTCGAGGAGTGTGACTTGGAATGGATAAGAGAAAGAAACTATAGCCATGGTGTCACCTTCAACAGCTTCGCCGGCGCCGCCGTATCACTTGCCACAGAGAACGAAATGGATCGGGAGGAGTGTGACTCGGAACTGAATGGTGGCGTATGGAGCGGACGGGACGAACGTGAAACGGGGACGGATGGGACTCACGGAGTCACGCATGGACGTTTCTCCTATCTGTAATTGGGCTGGGTTTGGAGCTATGATGGACGGGACCCAATGGACATGCTTTTAAATCCGTGCAATATTTTTAGAAAGGAGTACCGGAGCAGTTCTCGTAAAAAAATCGGCCCTCGAGGGTAAGACAGCCTCTAGGCATTTTTCTTAAAAACAAGACTTTCTCACACAGGGCGAGAAAAAGTCAATTGAGATGGCGTCCTCCGCTCCGGCGACCTTGGTACTCCTTCTCCTATCTCTTTATCTCCCGGTCTCAGCGTGGGTGGTTTGGAAGTCTCAAGTGGCAGAAGGGGCATAGGAAGGGTGCTAGGGTACAATGGTATCTCTTTCATAACCAGAAGCGGTCGTGGACTAGCCGCGCCTGACGTTAAGAGGTATAGGGGGTATGTGTGTGTTGGATAGAGCACTAGAGCTAGGGTTCCTAGTTGCGACGGGTGCGCGAGGGTTTGGTGCCTCCAATTTGGAGCGGTGGCCGGTCAAGAGGCAAGAACGGTGATTTCAGTGGCATAGCAATTGTGGCGGCGACATCACGCTCTGGCTGGCGTAGGTGGAGCGGGTGCACATTGTGGACGTGGTGTACGGGAACGTTCAAAACAACTTGGTGTGGACAGATCAAATGGCATGAGTATCCCTTGGATGCAAAGGTATATGTTGGGGCTATTTGGTTTACTATAAGAGAGTAGTGGATCATTATAGGTAAGTTTTAGCAGTCCCATTAAGTATATTACTTAACCATTCTAAAAAAATGTACTTGTACTACTTGCAAACACCTGATAACCAATCGAAATATCCCAACACCAAAGTTTGTTCTTTCATCACAACATTGCATTACAGTTGTTGCTGCAATAATAGTAGTGCGACAAGTGGTATCCACATTGGTGGAGAACGACGACTGCAATCCATGTACATCCAACTGGGCAATTCCAAACACATGCATGTTTTTCTTGAAGGAGCAAGTACAAAGCCGTTGTTCTAATTAATCGTACGACCTAGGTCTGAAACTGACCCGACCGTCCTAGGGAACCCACACCACCATGGGACCGTCCTGGATCATCCCCCTAAGTTTTACCATGGACCTTGCCCACCTCTTAACACCTTCCTAAGCATAGAATCTAAATCTATTCGAGCTTATCGTGCTAGTTGGACTCATAGGTTGAGAATTATGAAAACGGCCTTGAAAAAAACTCAGTTTAGAAAAATGGCCTTTTTCTTTTCGAACTTAGGATTTTGGCCTCAATTCGAACTTTGGTTTGGAAAAAGGCCTTCTGTTAGTT
>JAKNSH010183184.1:0-16240 GCA_027790015.1 Cymbopogon flexuosus | reverse complement strand
AAGCTAAGCAATAAAAAAACCAACCTCTACTTAATCATAGTCCACTGAACGCTTAATCCATGGAACTTGTGAAGATTTAGTGGAACAATTTGGGTTCACCTACTATTGAATACCTGCTCAAACCTGCTCAGACATTTTTTTTTCATGCCAGGTTGTACAGGGTCCCATCTATTTTCCTATATACCACATGACCTCCCATTGCACTAATGTGGAAGCAGCCTGACAAGCATTCTCATTTTCTGAGGTTGGTTTGTGTAGAGATCAACTTTTGTGTTTTATCTTGTCGCAAAAAAAAACTTTTGTGTTTTATCTCCCCCCATTTGGACAACTGATAGAGTTGTTTGTATCTGTATCTGGATAAACATGCTTGTGAGCATTTGTTGTACTCAATTCTGTATCGCTAAGACACTTTGTATAGTGTCTAGATTTTCAGTTTACTCTTAGTGGTAATAAAATTTTTTTGACAAGGTAGAGAAAAGACGGGGCCTTGGGCCTTGGGCCTCTGGTGGAGGGACCACGACGGTGGCCATGGCGACCGCGCACCAGGCAAGCGAGGCAGGTGTTGGGGCCCACCATAGACTCGGGGTGGCTAGGATGCTGGTGCGCTAGCGAGGTGTGGCTTTGGCAAATCTGTGCAGTGGAGGGATAGCAACAGCCAATCGCCGTCCCAGTTCCCGACGACATTGAGCGGCTCCATGTTACCTTATTGTGTGATTGTGTGTTTTTAGTATAAAAGATTAGCTATTCTGTAGCGGCTCTATGTTATCTTATCTTGCGATCCATATATTTTTAGTGTAAAAGTTTAGTTGTCCCGTAGCAACGCACGGGCATGATACTAGTGAAATATATAAGTACTGGAAGCACCGTAATTTCAGTTCTGCAGCTGGGTGACTTGGCATTTGTTTGCTCGGCACTCATGTGGAAGCTAAGCCAGCTTCGAGCTTGAAATTCCTAAGGTTTGAACTCTGTTTTGAAAGTAAAAACACATTGGATTGCACAAGCCGTAAAATTTACGGTCATCACTCACCATCTAGGCAATCTCAATGAGCTATTGTGCTCATCATCACCTCGTCATCTTGTAATAGCGTGGTGGGTGGCAATGTATGACCGTAACCTGTTCGACAACGTCCTTTTGCAGGTTCAAATTTGACCACAACAAAGAACATATAGAAAAAAATGCACGAGGAATATGAAGCGGAAACACAAATGTGTATAGAACTGAAACAAATGTCATTACACATTTGTTTGAAAAGAAATTGCTCTTGTATTTGAAGTCACTCCATACTGCAATTTCTTTTGAGAGACTTTGTCAAATCACACGGCCCAGTGGGCATCGGTTGGCCGCCGGTGATGGCTAGCCATGTGTATCGGTTACTAGTGTCGCAAAATTCAGTCATTATGTAACACTAAACTTTGTATCCAGTAGCTCGGTCGGTTCTTTTGATCAGGTTCTTGATGTGGGCGTCTCGCCGCCATCACTGACTTGATTCTTTGTACTTTTGAACTTTATTCCTTTTAATAAAAAACAGGTGAAGTCCCGGTTGTGAAGAAAAAAGTGGGCATCCTAGAGGCCCGAGGTGCCCAGCCCATCCTAGGCCCATTAATAGGTAGCCCAGCTCAAACACACAGAAACCTTCCAGTTCCAGACTTGCAGTGGAGAGTGTAGGCAGCAGGACTGACGGAGCAAGGAGGAGGAGGGCCTCGCCGTCGCCGCCTCATGCCGCCGCACCACCATCTTCTGGCCTCCCTCCGTTCACGGTCTGCCGGTGAGTCTTGTACGCCCATTGGCTTATTGTTCATTCGAACCACACCTTCTCCCCCTCCGCCTCTGCCTCCATCAATTGATTTGTGTGAATCCCCTAGATCCCTAACCCTAATGCAAGAACGCTTGCGCTGGGTTTTTAAAGCATTGCCTGGATGTTCCCAGTATTAGAATCTTGAATGAACTAGAGAGGCATTTAAATCTTGGTATTCTTATTAGTTTACTGCTGTATACTGGGAACGGACTACCCCCCATTTACCGTGCAGAGGATAATAGCATTCAATTTTTTATTTGATTCCTTCTAGCTCTAAACTAATAGAATAAATATTAAGGGCATCTTGTGGTCATTGTAGTTGATAGTTTGTGGATCGAACTACAGTTGATCTGGACTGAAAAGAATTTTTTTTGGGGGGGCTCTACAGATCTAAAATGCATGGCTACTGTATATCTCCAATAGTGTTGGCTTACCTTTTATCCATTATTAAATTGTAGAAAGGAATGCTTTTGCTATTTTTCTGTAATCGAATAGGCTCATATGATAACTGTGATGATAAAATAATGTAAATCGTGTTAAGTTATTATTATACTGATCTGGCTCTTTGAAATTACTGATCCAAGGGAAAGGGACAATACTCAAAAGACTTTATACTGCAAGAAGGCTGGACACATGCATTACTGCATTGTCTTAGCAAAACCAGCATTGTCCATGTAATCCGACCATGGGATTTGTACACATTTATTTTTGCGACTAGTATTATTTTGTTTGTTCTGTTCAGTTGCATTCTTTTGCATGTAATTGATATTTTAAGAAACCATATACTCTAGCCATTTTTCCTACACAGTACCAGTTTTATTCTCTTCATTCTATCCAGTTCAATCTACTAATGTGTTTGCTTTGGGTTTATGATTTGTCACAGAGAAGCTGCTATCACCTACAAGTTATGTCTGAGCTTCGAGATTGGGCAGACCTCCCAGATGGCCTGCTCCACTCCATTGTTGAATTATTGTGCTCATTCCATGACCTTCTTGCTTTTGCAGCCACCTGCCACCCCTGGCGCTCTGCCTTCTCCTCTTACCCATCCAAATCTACCTTGTACACATTCTTTCCGCCTCTTCTCCTCGACCCTAATGTCTCATTCTGCTCCTCTAGCCATTCTCCAAATGTTTCCAGAAACACCTATTTGCCCATACGCCCATGTTACGTCATTGATCTAACCAGCCAAGATACGTTACTTCGCTCTCAGATTCCTCTGCTTTCTATCGATTATGAAAAGAACAATCCACCATATGCTTTGGATAAGTTTGCATTTATGGGTGCTTCATTTGGCCATATGATCTTCGCCAGCAACAAAACATGTTTTCTTTTTGATGTGTTCGCTGGTACTGAGGTTTCACCGCCACCATTGCCAGTTGAGGAGGACACTGGGATCAACTGTGGTGCTGCACTCACAGGTCCTCTAGCGTCTCCCAACTCACATCTCATGGTCTATACTGAGTCCTCCAACTTCTTTTGGCGTGTTGGTAGTAACTCTTGGTTGAAACTCTCTCGTCGCAAGGTGACAGTCACCAAATTTGTAGTCTTTAAAGGCCAGGTCTTTGGCATGGATTATGATCGTAGGTTGTTCATGGTGCACGTGAATCCCCATATCCACTTACAGGAGATACCGGTTTCCTGGGGTGGAAGAAATAGCATGACCAAATGGCATCTTTGCAACCCTTGGCTAGTGGTGTGCGGCGACATGCTTCTCGTGGTTGGCTGCCAGAGTGAATTCCCAGGAATAACACGCGATGTATTTGAAGCTTACCGTCTTGACACTTCGACTAAACCTGCAAAGTGGGTGAAGGTGGAGAGGTTGGAGAAATGGGCGATATTCATCAGCAATGAACTGAGAGTTGAGCCACAATCATGCATGAATCCAGAGAGGTGGGGAGGGAGGAGCAACTATGTATACAGCTATGATTCCGGTTCTGGCCGGTTGGTTGCATTTGAGCTGGGCAAGCCACTACCTGAAGATGATGCCATCAGGTTTGATGTCTTTATTTTCGGATGTGTTGGCAGGATGCCACCTATATGGATTATCCCCAGTATGTTCTCTTTGTGCTGTGATGGCCAATGATTCCTGCTGTAAGAATTTGCTAGTGGTTTTTTTAGAGATTTATGTGTAACTGTTGGAGCATGGGTATATCCAATTATGTAAATGGAGTATGACGACTTTATCCATCGTGTAACATTCATCACGTTTTTCAAGTTCTGAGGCAGCTTTATGCTTGAACTAAGTACTAGTAGTGTTATTTCAGTGCTGTTGCTTGGAGTTGGTGACTTGGCATTTGTTTGTTCGGCACTCGTGTGGAAGCTAAGCCGCCTTTAAGCTTAAAGTTGCCATGAAAGCTAAAACAAACATTGGATAACCGACAGAAATCATGTCAAATTGTCGTTTTAGAAATTCTGAAATATCAATAAGACACGTTGCTATTGGGCCATGTCTAAGCTGCATGCCTGCTACGGCTCTGGTTCACAAAGCACAGTGAGCCATGAAAGCTATAAGTGATGAGTTCATGACAATAGTAAAATGTAGAGATTACAAACCACATAACTGAATTCTTGTGGTTTCATCGAACCCAACACACAAACCGAATTCAACTTTTTTTTAGTATAACTGAATTCAGGTTTTACAGTACATAAAAGACATCATCCACACACAAGATTGATGGACTCAGGCATAGCCGCCTCTTATTCTGAACATTACAAGAAAAGGGGGAAACACAAACTAGCTCGACTGTGAGCACCAGAAAAAAGAACACGACCCATGCATGCATGCCTCTTCTCAGTCCTCACTACAGGTCTTCTTCTATGGTTTCGAAAATGATATTGGAGGTTTTAACACCAAAATACATGACATCAGTGAACTCTTTTATAACCTCCTGCCCATTGGTCAGAACTCCCTCTGCTTGTATGAGAAGGGAATATCACAGACACCGTTTGACCCGATCGCTTTTACTGTCACTTTCTTCATCGGAGGAACATCAACAGTAATTTCTTTGCTAGTTTGCTTTTGTTCAGTTTCAGTTTTCCCCCAGGTATATGATCCACTGAATTCAGCGCTAACCTCAATTTTCCCTTCAGCAATAAATGGGATCCCACACTCAAGAGTGGGTTTGACTCCCAACTTCACTGAAACAGTAGAACTCCAGGTAGTCTCCACTGTACTTGTGTACGTGAAGGTTAACGTGGTTTTGTTTGTTGTACTGGTCTGGTTTTTAACAGTTTGGCTATAAAGGTCATCAATTCCTTTGGTATGCATCCTAGCTTCATTCAGGCGAAAATCAACATTGTAGACATCTCGAGAAAGAACCGGTTCATTGTACTGCAATCTTGCTTCAGTTATGATGGAATCAGCCGAAGGACAGAGAAGATTGTTAGAAATTTAGACAATTTACTACTCAGTTTAATCCGAAATAATAACGAAAACATGATGATGACATATATGACAATTTTCAGTTTCGACAAGGCATCATATATAATTATATGAACGTGAAGCACATGATAATCAATTTCATTTGCATATAAACATGGCATATTCAACGTACCAGAAAAGTTATTCATCATGTAATCACCATATATGAAAACAAAAACAATTATCCATGATAAATAAAGTGTGGCAGCGAGAGCATGTATCATGAATAAAATATATATATGATTTGACACATAATGCCATGATAAAAAGAGATTTCCGCATAGCACATGACCGAAAACAAAAAAAGATGACGTATATCAAATTATGCAAATATGAGTTTAGGGTGTACCCAGCGGAGGGGCCAATGCCGAAGGCATCGGAGGCTCCATTCGCACTAGTCGACATAGTGCGTTGCTCGAAGTCGTGGACCACAGTCGATGCAGGAAGGTGTTCGCAGTGCCGAACACGTCCGCCTCCGGGAAGTAGACGAACACGAACGTCGGGAAGAAGAGGTAGGAGCAGTCGCGATGATCACTCCCCAAAAACCTAATCGCCGGCCACCCCGTGCAGAGTTCTCGGACGGAAATAGCTTCGGAGGCACCTGCTCTCTCACCAGTCCGTGCGCGCAGACCAGCGAGACGGGGAAAGCTATCGAGCAGCGGAATTGTGGTGGAACCAAGCAAAATGACTGACAGAGGTATCTCTTATATATACTGTACGCAGGCAAGATCAAGAGACTCGGGAAACAAGAGCCTCACGCAGGAGACAAGGAGTCTCACGTGTAGGAGGCAAAGCCTCACGTCAAAGAGAGGCAAAGGGTCTCACGCCACTTCTCTAGTGGAATTGGAAAATTCATTTTGCCAATTAGTAATAATAGAAGTAACTCCCTTATTCATTTGCCCAATAGCAATAATAGTGGTAACTCCTACCATCATGCAAAGTAATTGATAAAATGAGAGTCCGTTCATCTGCCTGCCCGCCATGCCATGCGCACGCCCACGACCGAGCTCGGCCCGGCAACAACGGCGCGCGCATGTGATATACCGATATCCTTTTCCCAACTTCTCAATATAATCAATTAAAATACAACCATACAAGTTGAGTCAAAATTCAGTCAAAGTCACATACCATAGAGTTTATTTGATTAATTAAATATAATATAGAAAAACCCATAATATATCCAACAAAGATTACCCCCGAACACGCTGAAGATCGACATGCAACAGAACTTGTTGTTGCCCAAGTTTTGGAGAGCAATGAAGTCATCCCCTATGGTCACCCTAAATAATGTGGAAGGGTTGTTGTTGGTAGTGTCATCTGAAGTAGCCAAAATAACCGGCATTATACTTGGAGTGGCATAGGTCCAAAAGAAGCCAGTATAGTTGGATTTTATACGGACGACTCCATCATCATTGGTGAAAATAGTATGCAACGCTCTTGAGTCTGCAATATCTCCTCCACTAAATGTAAGACATCCACTATTTTCCCCCACAAGGAAACACCCGTTGTTGCCTTGAAAGCAAGATATGAAGGCAACTGCTTCTGGTTCGACACATCAAGGACAGTGAAGGCATCAATGAGGCCGCCACTGTCTTTACGATCAGCTTCGTCTTCATGTGATGTTATATGCAAGTAGGAGCGTGTGGGCATAAAAGGAGTGGATGGCACATAAGCATATTTTCCAAGCTTGGAATGGAGGAGCCTGTCATGTATAAACAAAGACACAAGAATTATTTACTCGTCCTTTGTCATGTGTGTGTAACATATATATAACATGAGTTTGTTGGTCATGTGTAATAAAATGTTAAGAGTTTCCTTATTTGAGTCTACAATAAGAGACCAAAAGCCACCTATTAATTAATTCACCACACTAAATTACTAATTAGTTATATCGTGGGTAAGGATCTTGTTTTTACGGCAAGGATATTATGAAAGATGGAATTTCTAGATTTACTACCCCTAGAAATCAAATACTGTATCCATCCCAAATTATAAGTCAGTTAAAAAAATCTTAGAGAGTTAAAGGATATTAATGATCAAACTTATATGATAAGATCTCCACATGGACTATATGGCCTAGCCTCCATTTTGAACTGGTACGGCACAAAAATAATCACGCATATATAAGAATATTTTTAATGCTACAATGCAATTTTCTAGTATTTACTATAATACATCTCATCTAATTCTTAAATACATTACGAACATCATTAAAACCTTTACATACACAATATATTTTTATATCATAAGCGAATAAAGAAAACTAGTAAAGATATTTTAAATACCGTGCTTAGTTAGGCACCATAAGAAGGCGTGCTGACATGCCATGAGCCCAACAAAGACTACGCAACATGCCTCACGTGCTTGGAAGACTTCCCAACAACACTATTGTAGCATTAACTAGCATTGTCAATTTTGTGATTTGTTATTTGTCTTTGTATCATAACATATCAATTTTTTGTCTTTGTCTTCCTATTGAAGATAAATTTAAAGTTGTTAATTGTCCTTGTGTCAACACAAATTAATAATTTGATTCTGTTTTCTGTCTAGCTAATGGGTTTTTTTATTTTATTTTCGGTACTGAAAAAAAAACACAGCGTCTATAGAAATTGGAATGAACGAAATTTGCAATTCTAGTATGAAACATGGGCCCTGTTTGGATCGAAGGATTTTCAAAGGAAATATGGAGGAATTCATTCCTGTGTGGAAAGGCTTTGTAGTTTGCCGTTTGGATTGAAGGATTTGCAACTTCCGTTCCTCCAGAACGGCTCGCTTGCATGAACAAAACAAAGTAAAAAAAAAAAAAAAAAAAAAGCATCCAGTCAGTTCTCATGGATTTCCTTCCTCCACGAAGAGCGATGCAACAACTTACTCTGTGTCATTGATTTTGTGCTGACGAAGAGAAAGAGAGAGAGTGAAGCTTAGCAAGCTTAGGCTGGTTGCACTACGTCCGGTAAACCGATCCTCTAGGATCGTTTACCGGACGGACGCCCTGCAACGGGTACGCTAAACCATACGGCAGGAGCACGGCGTCCGCCACATTTGGTGTTGTAGCGGACGCTCGCTACCGCGACCGCAGCCCCACCACACGCGGAGAGTGAGAGAAGGAGAGAGAGGGACCAAGCGCTAGGAGGAGGAGGACCCATCGGCCGCCGCCACGACGCCCGTCGACCTCGCGGCCGCCGTCGCGTGAGCTTCGCGGGCCGCCGCCACGACGCCCGTCGACCTTGCGGCCGCCGTCGCGCGAGCTTTGCGGGCCGCCGCCACGCCGAGCTCCGCCCGCCGCCGTCGCGCCGCTCCGCTCGTCGACCTCGCCGACCACCACCGAGCCTCGCCTCGCCTCGCCCATCGACCTCGCCCTCTGCCGCAGAGACGAGCTTCGCCCGCCACCGTAGCGCGTGCTCAACCCTCCGCTCGCCGCCCGACGCGCGAGCTCCGCCCTCCACACGTCGCGCGCGCTCCGCCCTCCGATCGTCCCCCGTCGCGCACGCTCTGCTCGCCGCCCGTCGCATGGCTCCGCCACTCAATGGCAGGGTCGTCGTTGGGGGCACGGGCTTCTGCCTCGCTGCCATTGAGTGGAGCTGCGCCCGTCGGCATGCTCGAGGACGCCGCCGACGAAGAATGGCACGTAGGGTCAAAAAAATTTAGACTTGGTCATACAGGTCGGGTTGAAGTTTTTGATGACATAAAGGTCGGAGCAAACTTTTATAATGGCACACAGGTAAAAGGATCAGGAGAAGAGCAGCCAACCAAACATGATGAAAAGGTGCATGAAGGTGTTGTATATCCCGTCGCCCAGGCTGAGATGAAGCAGTCTACCAATCACGCACATGCACTGGATGTCTCAGTGCTACACAGAAGTTAACCACGGCACTCATGTGGAAGCACTATTATTTCAGTGTTGTAGCTTGCAGCTGGGTGTCAATGACGGCAATCACTCACCATCAAGCAATTCACTGAGCTATCGTGCCCAAATTTGACACATAACGAGATTGGGAATTTCTTGCCCCCACCCACGAAAACAAATGACAGGAGCGATACCCAGGCGATTCCTGGCGCCGCCGGCGCCGGCGAGCTCGTTACCACCGACGAGCCCCTACCGTGGAAAGGGGTCTCAGTCGAGAGGGACATGGAGTGAGTGGGATCGCCCACCTCCGCCATGGAGGCAAAGGGACCCCGGAGTCGACCGCGTCAGCGAGACACGCGTCGAGAGCCGAGGCGTGTTGGAGTCCAGAGCGCTAGGATCTGGATCCAACGCTGCGAAGTGGTTGGAAGAAGATGACGAAGGAGGGGCAATTCAGGATTTCTACTGCCAACTGTGGTTAGTACCCTAGGAATTCCACCCAGAGTCCGCGGCGGAGGGAACTAGGGTTCGGAATGGGGCTGAGCGGGTGAGGAACCTGTTCTGGATCCACCGAGATCTGTGGGAGAAGCGTGAGTTCGAGGTGTGCGATTGCTATCCAGCCCAAGAGGGGGATCGATGGGTGAAGGATCCAGTCAATCTCAAGTTCGCAGAAGACGTGTGGGGCAGAGGAGTCAAGGATTCGTTCGCAAGTAAGCTCAAATCAATGGCTAACCGTGGAAGAGGGGGGAGAGGCCCAAACCGTCAGCGCTTCCAAGAGGAGGAGTGGGATTCCTGGGGTGGGGGAGGAGGAGGATGGCAGCCGCCGTACTACCCTCACCCGATGGGTCCGCCGCCACTCCCACCGCCGCCTCAAGGTCAGTTTGGCTACTACCCGCCTCCACCCCCGCCGCAGCATCAATATCCACCTCCACCGCAGTTGTACCCTCAGGCGCAGCAACCTTACCATCAGCGCCCGGGTGGGAGACCTAGAGGAGGTCAACAAGGTGGAAGGGGGAGGCCTCAGATGAATCCTCAACCGCAGAGAGGAGCTGAGCAACGTCCGGTTCAACCAGATGCAGTTCAGGCCGATGGTTCACAAGCCATCAAACAACAGCAGGGGACTGAGGAGAAAGCTGGTGAGGACAAGGCTGCAAACATTATCTGCTACAATTGTGGTGACCAAGGCCATTTCAGCACAGCCTGTCCAAAACCAAAAGTCTGCTTTGTGTGTTTCAAAAAAGATCACCTAGCAGAGAAATGTCCGAGATGGTTGGAACCTATTAAAACAGCAGAGTTTCTAGGAAGTGTTGTTTGTGGTCTAGGGTTCTTCTATGTGGATGTAGAGGAGAGAGCTAACAGATTCAAGCTATGGACTGGATATGACAACTGTGGGATCCTAACAGTTGAGAAAGGTGATTTGGATCAGGAAGGTATTGTCAGTCACTTGAAGCTAGTTTTTGATGAGGATTGGGTCTGGGTCCTGAAGAAGCTAGAAGAGAACAAGTATCTGGTTAGGTTCCCCCCCAGATAAGAAGGTGGAGTCCTTTGTCATTCAGGGAGGTTCTTACTTCTATCTCAACAATGAAGCAGTGATGGTGTCTCTGAAAACTTGGAATGGCAATATAATCCCTGTTGGAAAGCTGAAAGAGGTGTGGGTCTAAATCAGAGGGATTCCGCCTAAATGGTGTGATTGGGAAACCATTGTGCAAGTTGCTTCTGCCTTAGGGAAGTTGGTAGAGGTGGATTGGCAAGCCCTCTTCAGCAGTTCCTTTACCATGGTGAGAGCCAAGATTAAAGTCAGAGATCCTGCAAAAGTGCCTAGGAAAAGAGTTGTGGAAATGAAGGATGATATCTATCCCATCCACTTTAAAACAGAAGGAGTGGATCAGCTTGGAGAGGGTGGCGATGATGAAAATGGTGGAGATGAGAATGACTTTGCAGATTATGATATGGAAGAGGATGACCTGATAGGAGATGAGCTGGATAAGGGACAAAAAGACAAAGGTGACCCAAAATCAAAAGAAAATGGTAACACCTCTGCTGGAAAGGGGGGAGGGACTGGTACTCAGGAGAAGAAAGATCACACAACTCCTAAGAGCAAAGCTGTCAAGAATCTGTCCAACATCTTTGAAGAGGAACATCTACTGTACAGTCATGAGTTAGAAAAGTCTGTGTGTATCAATCTACTAAGAGGGCATCAATCTACTAAGAGCAATGGAGCTTGATGGAGAGGAGATGGATCAGGATGTTGATGATGACAAACAAGATGAAGTTGAGGAAGATAGCAACCAGGAAGATAAAGAAACAAGCAACCTACCTGAGGAGTGGATATATGCTTGTTCTGAGCAGGGGGGAAGTTGTTATAACCCAAGAAGAGAAGGAAGTTGGAAAAGAACAGGAGATAAACACTGATTTTGTTGAGACTGTTGAGAAGGGACAGGAAAGTGTGAAGGAGACAATTGAACAAGATGTCAAAAAGCAATGTGTGAAAAAGAGAAACCAGAAGTGGGGTCCTTACATACCTGAGAGGCAAAGCAAAAGGTGCCCTAGAGGAGGGGGTACTACTTTAGAAAAAGCTCAAGCGCTGAAAAAGAAATACAATCTGGAGGTTACTGAAGGTAACTCTTCCAAACTAGAGCTATCTACTGATTTACTTGAAAATATTGCTAGTCATGTAGGAATTGACTTTATTTCTGAGAAAAATGTTGCTGAAAGTAGTACCAAGGATATGGTAGAGTTGGATAAAAATAGGAGAAAAACTTTTAGTCAGATATGCCAGGGTGGTAGTTGTAGTTTCACTGGTACTGAAGGAGAGTTGCCTCCTATTATAGTAGATAAGGAAAGTAAATAGGTAGTTGATAGAGTATTCAATAGTAGAGAGATAGTTTCTGATTCCCTTTATGTTAAGAGTATTAATGGTAGGGAAGTTTTAATGAATTCTGAGAACCAAAGGGAAGAGGGAGTTGACCCTACTTCACCTAGTAGGGAGCATGAGAAGCTGATAGACCTGATAGACAACCTAGATGAGGCTGTCTGGTCTACAGTTCAAAAAAAGAAGGGTAGAAAAAAGAAAAATTCTAAATGTTAGGTCTTTTTTGGAACATTAGAGGCTTGAATAAGCTTGGTAGGGTGCCTGCTGTTATTAGTAGAATTAAAAGTACTCATGCTGATATAGTGGGTCTGATTGAGACCAAGAAAGAGTCCTTTACCCCTTGCTATCTTAGGAATCTAACTGGTAATGTTCCTTTCTGTTGGTCCTTTTTACCTGCCAAAGGTACTGCTGGTGGGATTTTAGTTGGTTGTAATAAAGATAAGTTTAATGTAGCTATTAGAGATATTCTGGAGTTTTCTATCAGTCTTATGATCACTGACATTAAATCTAATTTCTGCTGGAAATTGATTGTAGTTTATGGTTCACCCTATGAACAAGGTAAAGCAGAGTTCTTAGAGGAGTTAGATACAATTTTGCAGATTTGGCAAGGTCCAACTATGGTAGTAGGTGACTTTAATATGGTTAGATTTGTTCAGGATAAAAGTAATTTCATAATTAATTTTAGATGGGCTGAGGCTTTTAATGAGTTTGTAGATAAGTGGGCACTAATTGAGCTGAGTGCTAGTAATATCAAGTACACTTGGACCAATAAGCAACAAGTGCCTATTCTAGCTAAAATTGATAGAGTTTTTGTTAATACAGAGTGGGAGCAGGCTTTTCCTTTGGTTAGAGTTAAAGGTTTGGAGAGACTACCTAGTGACCATAATTCTCTCCTGATAGATTGTGGTACTAATGCCTTTTTTGGGAAGAAGATCTTTAGATTTGAAAAGTGGTGGACTTGTAAGGAGAGTTTTATTAAAGTAGTAGACAAAGCCTGGACCACTCCTTGTCAAGCCTCTTCTAGCATAGATATCTGGCAATCTAGAATTAGAACCTTGAGGAGGTTAGCTAGGGGTTGGGCAGCCAATGAAGTAGCTAGTATGAATAAGGAAAAGAATGAGTTAGCTTTAGAGTATAATGACCTGGAGAGGGAAATGGAGACTAGGATTCTCTCTGACCAGGAACTAATTAGATTTAGGCAAGTCTCTAAATATTTGGATAAAATTTGGGCCTTAGAAGAAATTAAAGCCAGGCAGCGTTCTAGAGATAGGAATATTTTAGAGGGAGACAGAAATATTGCCTATTTTCATGCTACAGCCAACCAAAGGAGTAGAAAAAAGAAGATTGAAGTTATAGATGGTCCAAATGGTCATGTAGAAGATCAGAAGGGCATGTTGGACTTAGCAGTAGATTTTTATAAGAACCTTTTTGCTAAAGAAGTTAAACCTCCTATTAAGCTAGCTGATAACTTTTGGGAGGCAGGTGATTTGGTTTCAACTGAGGAAAATGATTTGCTTACTAGACCTTTCTCTGAGGAGGAAGTTAAAACAGCGGTGTTTAGTTGCTATGCAGAAGGTGCTCCTGGGCCTGATGGTATCTCTTTTATGTTTTATCAGAAGTACTGGGAGTTTGTTAAAAAAGACTTGCTGAACTTGTTTAGGGATTTCCAAGAGGGTACTTTAGACCTCAGTAGATTAAACTTTGCAATGATCTCCCTAATTCCAAAGGAGGAGGGAGCTAGATCTATGAAGAAATTCAGACCCATTAGTCTGATTAATTGTAGTTTTAAAATCTTCTCAAAAGTCCTTACACTTAGATTAGGAGAAGTTATTGATAGGCTGATTTCCTCTAACCAAAGTGCCTTTATTAAAGGAAGGTACATTCTAGAAAGTGTGGTGGTAGCACATGAATTAGTCCATGGAGTTGCTAAAAGTAAAGAACCTGGTGTGTGTTATTAAATTGGACTATGAGAAGGCATACGATAGAGTGAATTGGGACTTTCTTTTTGAAATTTTAAAAACTAGAGGTTTTAGCCCTGTGTGGATTAGTTGGATTGATAAGCTGATCAAAAATGGTTCAGTAGGGGTTATGCTGAATGGAGAGGAAAGTCACTTCTTTAGGACTGGTAAGGGGTTGAGACAGGGAGACCCCATTTCACCTCTGCTATTCAATCTGGTAGTTGATGTTTTAACTAGGATGCTGGCTAAAGGTGCAGACTCTGGCTTGATTAGAGGATTAGGTTCAAACTTTAGAAGTGGGGGAATTATCTCACTCCAGTATGCTGATGACGCTATTATTTTTTCAGATGATAATCTAGATCACCTCTTTAATCTTAAAGGTATTCTGATGTGGTTTGAGCAACTATCTGGGATGAGAGTTAATTTCCACAAGAGTGAGATAGTGACTTTAAACATAGAGGATGATAAAGCACATGAGATCTCTCATCTCTTTTCCTGTCCTTTAGGTACTTTTCCTATTAAATATCTGGGAGTTCCCTTGCACTATGAAAACCTGAGAAGGGAGGACTTGCAGCCTCTAGTAGGCAAATTGTTGAATAGAATAGCAGGGTGGAGAGGCAAGCTGCTCTCTCATGCTGCTAGGGTTACCCTGATTAGATCTTGCTTGACTAGCATACCAATTTATCTTATGTCCTTTATTAAATTCCCTAAGTGGGCTATTAAGATCCTAAATACCCATCTTGCCAATTGTCTTTGGAATGACTCTGAAGAAAATCACAGAATTCACTTAGTCAATTGGGATAGCCTATCTGTTCTAAAAGATTATAGAGGGTTAGGCATTCCTAGTTTAAGGGATTTAAATATTAGCCTGCTTGCTTCTTGGATCAAAAGATATAACTTAGATAAACATAAACTATGGAGGCAGTATATTGATTTCAAGTATGATACAAATAATCCAAATATTCTGTGGAGTCCAACTAGAGGTGCCTCTCAATTTTTCAAAGGTGTTATGTGGGCTGCAGCAGCAACCAAAGTTGGTTATAAGTGGAGGGTAGGGGATGGTAAGAAGATCAAGTTTTGGGAGGATAATTGGTTAGGCCCCTCCAATTTAGCAATTCAATATTGGGAGATTTATGTTCTTGTTAATAAAAAAACTAGTACTATAGCTGAGATTTGGGATGGAGAAAACCTGAAATGTACTTTTAGAAGGGGAGTAGATCATAGACTTATGGGTTTGTGGGAGGAAGTTGTCCAGTTGGCTAGTACTATTAGCTTCACTGGAGAAGAGGACTCACTATTGTGGCAGTTTAATTCTAATGGAGTTTACTCTTCTCAATCTTTATATAGGATCATTAACTGTAGAGGTATCCTCCCTGTTCATGTTCCTGCAATGTGGCAGATTAAAGTTCCCCCTAGAGTTCACTTCTTTTTGTGGCTTTTATCTAAAAATAGGAACTTAACCAGGGACAATGTGAATATTAGGAAGAAATTAGATGATCTCACTTGTTTGTTCTGTACTGAGCCTGAAACTGGTCAACACCTGTTTTTTGAATGTGTGGTAGCTAAGCAAATGTGGTTCTGCATTTCTGAGGTACTAGAGTTGAATGTAGGTGCTGACTTTATTTCTATTGGACAGCTATGGCTGAGCAATAAGAAATATATAGTAGCTAATATTTTCTATGCAGCAGCCCTGTGGGGGCTTTGGAAACTAAGAAATCACATTTGTTTTCAGGGTGCTCCATGGATGGATGTGAGAAACTTGCTGCTACAGATTGCTGCCCTACTACATACGTGGATGATCCTCTGTCCACAGGAGCGGAGGCTGGAATACTCTTCAAAACTCTGCAAGTTGAGAGAGGTCGCCACAAGATCAGCAAGGATTTGTGGCTGAGTCAGGGGACTGATAACTTGGATAGATTCATGTTCGAGACGGCGTTTGACTGGCATGGTGGGAAGGAACCTGAAGAGGTGGAACTGAATCTGGGAAACAAAGGTGAAGCACTACCTGGAAGGCGCTGGAAACGTCTCCTGGGACCTGGAGCAATGTTTGGGGTCTGATTAGTTTCGTCGTTGTTATCTTAGTCTCTGTGTTGGAGCGCTTGGCGCTTTTTTCCTTTTGATCCTTACCTGGGTGTTATCACTGGAACCTATGGATGGGTGCATCTGAAAGCTCTTGTTTGGTTTTGGGTAATTGGTAACACACCAAGTTGCTAATGGTTTTACTAAGTGGATGTAGAATATATTAGCAACATGTGATGAAGGAGATAGATGGCAAACCATGGAGATGGTGATGGCCACATGATGGAACAAGTGCTCGATTTACTTGAAAAAGAGAAAGAGAAAACAAGA
>JAKNSH010183008.1:0-14032 GCA_027790015.1 Cymbopogon flexuosus | reverse complement strand
GACAAATATTGTCCAATCATAGATTAATTAGGCTCAAAAGATTCGTCTCATGATGTTCAACTAAACTGTGTAATTAGTTTTTGTTTTTACCTACATTTAGTGCTCCATGCAAACGGCTAAAAATTGATGTGATGGTGATGTAATGGAGAGAGATTGAAATTTCTAGCAATCTAAACAAGGCCCAAGACTAATGAAATCTAACGCCTAGGTGTGGAGTGGTGTTGCCTTCCCTGGCAACTTTTCTGCCGTATTTTTCCTTCAACCTATGCTACAAGGCCGGACTATGAGAAATGGGAATCAATTCAAACTCGTTTTTTCCCTGTCCCCTACAAATTTTAAACCATATAGGTGCACAGTTTTTTCCTCCACCAATTCTTTTTTTTTTTGTTTGTTCAAACAGAAATCAGCTTCGGAGAATTGGGCCACACATCTTTTGTGGCATGCTCTGGTAATATCAAGCCCAGGACGCGAAATGATCATGCTGATGACCCAATTACAAAATGGGCTAAAAAATAAGGCCCATTTTCAGGTTTCTTTGTCCACGATAAATGGTGCCTGCGCCGGGCAATTTGGTTGTTTTTTTTTGAACCATCAACGAAACGAAGAGAAGGATACAAAACCCAGAGTACACTCTTTCAAACCGGCCTGTATATTGCGAACGAGTGTATGTAGCTTAGATGATTGACGTTTTTTGGTGGAACCTGTCTATACCCGAGCTTAATTATTAAGTACTCAGCTGAGAAAGAAAACGTGTTTCATACCGGGAAGAGGACGAAGGGAAGAGAGTAAAAATAGGGTTAAGTGGGACTCACAAAATACTAAAATAAACTGTGAAACCATGTAATAAAATTTTGCATTGAGACTGTTCACCGTTTCATATCTAAGTTTCACATGTTGGAAAGTGTGTGGTGAAATTTGCCATTGAGACTGGCCTTACATGTCGATCCAGATGTATGAAAGAAAAAAGAGTTGATGAATCTAGCTATGTGAAAAAGTGGAAAAGTTTAAGATTCCACAATACAAGTTTGCTGAAGAATAAATTTACCTGAGTGTTTCAGATGGCTAGTAATGATCGAATAGTATATGATAGGTACAGTGCGAATTAGGTGATCGAATCAGGAAGTTTGCGACAAGTGTTCCAGTAAGATGTTGGGCCGTCTTCGCAAGGCAATTGTGGGTGGACGCCGTGCTAGCGATGGGTGTCTAGATCACCCAGCAATCTGCCGGCACCATTCTGGATTGGTGGGAGGCCTGGCGAGTGCTATGGCCTCAGGAATACATCAAAGGCGCTGACTCGTTGTTCGCGCTCATTGCTTGGGAGTTGTGGAAAGAGCATAATGCGAGGTGCTTCCGGGAGGCGCTTCACAACAGCATGTGGTCAAGGAGGTTATCAGACATCAGGCGGGCCTGTGGATTCAAGCGGGTGCTAAGCACCTGGGGCGTTTAGTTCAGCGAGTAGTCGGTTAAGGGCACTTTCTAATTGGACGCGCTTCATTGATAAATCCTACGCCCAGCTGTAAAACAATTTTCTCCTTAATACAAAAACGCGCAAATCTTTTGCGTGATTGAGAAAAAAAAAAGAAGATTTGGGCTGCTTATATTACTGTGGCGCGTAGTATAATAGGCCTGTGAACTAAACAAAGAGAAACAATAATAACAAATCACATGCATACATGTGATGTGTTGCTCATCAAATGATATGTTTGGCTGGGGCCTACATGCATGCTATAACACATTTTGGATGTACCACTCAAATGTTCTGGCATTGTTAATTTGACGCGTCAAGATCGAGTCTCAAAATAATTAAAGCTATGTTAATTGTTAGATTAGAGAAAGATTCGGTTTTGAAGTCAAAGTATATATAGTTTGTGTGTGTGTGTGTCAAGGTATAACTAATTAACATGTCGTGGTTTAATTAAACTATGTGTGAGGGTGTATTTTCTAAAGATAATTTGGTAATCTATTATTTTTTGTCTTAGAACAAACAAAACATCCTAAATATGATTTTGAAGTCAAATTTATATATTTTACTATATACTAGCTACTACTAATATATACTAGGTATCTTTTTTTTTTTTGGTACACACTTTTTTTTACAACAAACAAATATACACATTATAAAATCACAACGGCAAGTTTACAACTAGGTCTCTAAAGAAGACCAAATTACAAACAAATCCTTGATGCTAAGAGGAGCTCGGCGGCGCTGTCCAAGACGGCGAAGCTGCCGGCGGGGGGTCGCAGGGGCGTCGAGGACACGTGCACCCAGGTGGTATGACCGCGTAAAGCGTCGGTTGAAGAAGGGCAGGAGGAGCCAGCGGTGGAGGAGCACACCGACGACCGAAAGATTCGGTTGTAGCTATCGCCGGAGATAGTTGAATCGACTTGATCCGGGATCCCAGGGGGAGGTAGCGCTGTCGAGCAAACACCAAGAAGAGAGCCACCTTGCTGTGGAAGGGAGCACCAGGACGGAGACCGCTGTGAGGAGGAGGCGGAGTCGGAGAAGGCGATTGGCGCGGCCATGAGGGGGAGAAGATGAGAGGTGCCGCCAGAGACCAGATCTAACCAAAAGAGGAGTCGATCCATAGGCACAACCTTCAAATCGACCTCAACGCCAGCCAGATTGAAGGCGGCGGCATTCGAATTCCAGCAGCATAGGGTGGGGATGAACCGAGATGGAGCTGCTTGGAGGGGTGACTTTATTTTTTTTTACTACTGACCTGAGCAGTGAGGACGGTGGCGACGACGAAACCGACCCATGGCAACGACGAAGACGACGACGGCGCTAACAAAGTACTACTACTAACTAGCTACTGGAGACGGGGCCCCTCTCCCGCGTGCGCTCCGGCGAACACACCGGAGGCGGACGGGAGGGGGCCAGATGGGGGCGGAATCTGGAGGAGGACGAGAAGTTACCTTCGTGAGGAAGGAAACGCCTCCACGGTTGTCGGTGAACACTAACTTTGCTCCCTGGTACACACCGTTGGTGGTGGGCACACCGACAGCCTGTGCAGTGAGCCTGTGGGACGGATCCATCGTTGTGTGTTGTAGTATATTCCGTCACACCATTCATGCTTGGTGATGCATGCATGGACCAGTTTCTCAATCAATAAAAAAGCAAAGAAAAAAAAAATTTGGTGATGGATCAGTCAGGACACGGATCGGCGAAGGTTGCAGATGCATGGCCGGTGAGGAGAGGAATATAATGGATGGGATCGGAATCAAGGGCCAACAACAAGAGGAGGAGACAGACGATCGCGATATAATGAATATATTTTTTATTATATGAATAATATATTCAATGAATATATGACGAGAGCAAAAACTTGGTCGTCGTTTCGTAAAATAAATAAATTTAAAGGGTCGTTGTCGACCATGTCTCGCGCGTCTATAAAAGTCACTAGCCATACGATCGATAATCGAATGATAAGGCTAATTAAGTACATATATAGGACGACGACCGGCCGGCCTATAGCTACCTGCTCGCCGCCGCCGTCGTCCATCCAAGTGAAGTGAGACTATCGATGGGCAGCGTGGGCATGGAGGCGGCGGATGACAGTGGCGTGAAGGAGTTCCTGGAGCGGTGCGAGCCTTCCGGCGACGCCGCCTACGGCGAGCTCAGGGCGCTGCTGGCGCGCCTCCACGACCCCGCCACCAGGCGCGACGCCCGCGTCTTCCTCGCCGCGCTCCGCCGGCACCAGCAGCAGCAGAGCTCGTCGGCCGGCGGTGGCGGAGACGGAGACCGAACACACGAGCACTTCTTCCGGCGGTTCGGATTCCGCATCCAGGAGCTGCTCCTCCAGGACGCCATCACCGCCGCCTCCACCTACGTCCTCTCCACCAACGCCGCCGCCGCCCCAGGTATATATAGAAACGTATATTATATTATTATAGTATGTAAACTTGCTCTTGTTTTGCTAATTTTGCTGTTTTGGAAATATATTATACTCCGTAGTATTGACACAAACTAATTAATTAAGGAACGAAGCCGTCAATATATCTATCATATCATCATCCTAATTAAGTACGTAGTAGGAACTAAACAATATATATTTATCGTCGTCGTGCAATGGCTGTCGTAGCTGATCGACGAGACCGGCCGAGACACATTATTATTATTATCATATCAGTTGCTTTCATTCACTCTGATGAAAACATATATAATATATAATAAACCCCCTATTACTACTAAGTACTAACACACAGAATAAGTACTTTCCACATATATAGGAGTATGAATGATCGATAGTGCATCGATCTCATATACTGTAATGCACATTACAACAGACAATTCATACAGTGGTACGGTTGAGAGACGATCACCCAAATATACTACTACTATATAAGATATTTTGGGATTAATTAGTGGGCAGGTATGCATTGCCACACAACTTTCCACCCTAGCTATAGTGTAGCTAGCGCCATACAAAATTCAAGTGTTTCTCTGCACTTGGCACATCACATTCTCACTCTGTATTTTTCTTCTTTGACTCCATGCGGGGGCGGTTGCTTTGCTCGCTCGCTCGCTCGTATTTTTCTGTATTTATAATTAACTAGGAGCTAGTAAAAACATTATGGGCTCGATCGATCTGCCTCCGTCCGTCCCGGCGCTTTATACCAAAAGACATAAAGGTCGTTTGGAGTCATTCCAAGCGAAGCTTATAAGCATGAAACACCCTATATATTGAAATGATGAAAGAGAACATTATAGCTAATTAACTGGGATCCAATCAGTCCAATAATCTATGGTTGCTTGCTTGTCTCCTCAATTAATTCTGGTCATTATAATTTGACAAGGCTAGCTGAAGCATGATAGTCCACACCTAAAAATATATAATGAAATAGTTCCATCAAGTTTAAGAGACTTCCCAATTAAGCTACAGATCGGATGGACACTCTGCACCACATCATCACCAAAAATTATTACCCTTACACTCACAAGTCACAACCCCCGGCCGAACCCCCGGCCGTTCCATGGCGATGGAGTGAGATGATGTAACATTTCCGGGTGATGATAGAGAGAAAAAAAAAGTCCAGAAGCCATTATTCGAATATCCTACTCTGATCCCTCAAACTTCAAATTATATAAAAGGGTAAAAAGGACACATGTGTCCATAGTACTCTTTTTATTCTTCACGTGTTTGATTGGACAAAAGCAAACGATTGCACCTATATAAAAGAGTTATATATACTTTATTGCATCGTACATCAATACATAACGTACTTTTTTTAGGATATTATTTTAGCAAAAAAAAAAAACCCTACCTCTAGTAGGAAAAATAACCATGCATCATGCTGCCCTTAAACGACAAAGTAAGCTTTAGCACACTCAAGCGAAAAGTAAGAGTGCATTCTATTGATGGCCGGCCGGGTTGTTTTATTTATTTATTTTGCATCGATTGGCCTTGTGATCCACGAGTATAATAAAACTAGAAAAGAAGACAAATACTATTATTTGTTTCAACAGCAACAGAAAGCAAGATCCGTATCGGACCTCGATTATTATTAGTGTGAAAAGGATCGGAAAAGCTTGGCGCCTTGCCTTCCCTACTCACCTAACGCACGCACGTACTGCTAGTACGCCAATGAGATGAGCCTGCCTCGCTCCTTTTTCTTTCGAGAGAGAATTGTGGATACATTATTTCCATTTTTGTGGCGCCGAGTCGATGTAGATATGAGTATTTTTTTCAAAACAAAAAGTATGAATCTATAGGCAATTGTAAGGAGTTTTTGTTAATAAAAAATATCGTGATTGTTCAAAAAATAAATTATATATATTTATGTTTTTCCTCTAAGACGGGAGTTGCTATATCTTTTTCACAAGAAAAGTAACCAACATTTCTTGCAACGTCCTAAACCCTTGGATCATTATCTAAAGATGATAAACTAAACAACAGAAGAGGACCACACAGAGAGTCACACTGCACACAACGTTGCAAGATGAAAGAGATAAATTTCTTTCAACAGAGAGATAGGAAAAGTGATAATTTATATAACTTTAGTTAAGTTGGGGAGTAAACATAACATGGTGATCAATAGAATTCGTTTCCATCTTTCACTCTATGAATTTTAGATAGGCTTAAGCCAAATAGCCTAGCCCATTAAGCAGATTATAATTCCTTTAAAATAAGAGATCCAAATAGGTCCTTAGATAAAGGCACCTCGATTCTATAGCATTTCCTTTCAAAGTGTACGATAGGACGCATACATAGACACGGTACACTCTGCATCATACGCACACATGGGAATGGGTCCATACACACATATGCAAAGAAAGAGGGCTGTTCTAGCCTCTCGTGTGTGAAAAAACTTGTATGCATAAGTACCCTACTTTTATCCAAATAAATTATCAGAAGGTCCAAGTATTAGTGCAACCTAGTGGATAGTTCAACCATCGGACCAAAGGAACTCTCACCAATTCTATAGAGGTCAAAGGGCTAATGAAGGGAGATAAAACCATTCCATTTTATTTATGGCTTATGTGATTCTATTTCTCTATGAGAGACAAGTGGTTTTATGACTGAAGTGATTCTTTTTTATTCTTTAGCATAAATTTTTAAAATCACAATGGAGAATCACTTTCAGAAAAAAAACATTTTTTTTTCAGCTCTCAATCCCTTAGTTCGTTGCCAGATGAACTTCATAGTTTGATAAAGCTCCCGCTGGATTCAACAAAGAATTAACTCTGAAGTTCCGTCAAACACGGAGGCTCTAACACTCTAATTTTATTCTTATATATACATGTATATGCCTACAAATTATTGTAGCTACAAAGTACCAGCTATAATTTTCAATTTGGACTAGCTATAACTAAGGTGTAAAAAATTATGCGGCGGGGGGCTATTATCAGTTACCATCACACACACCCAAAAAAAAAAAAACACACACACACAAATGTCAAAGACAAATCCGGTTACTACCCTGTGGTAAGGTAAATAAAACCAGGTAAAAAATGTCATTTTACCTGTTTACCCATCCCTGTCCTCTCCCACACCGACCCCCGTGCCTGTGCCTTCGTCGTCGACGGCGTCGTCGCCTCGTCGGCCCGCCCCACCACCGCCTATAAAGGTCCCATCCCCGCCATTTTCTTTCCACCTCACTCTCCGTCTCCTTCCTGCCAGCTCGCACTCCCCTCGAACTCGAACCATCCAACCATCGATTTCCAGACCAATCCGATGGCGGCACCGGCGGGCGAGGACAAGGACGTTGACGCCTTCCTTGCGGAGTGCACGCCCTCGGGCGACGCCGCGTACGGCGCCGCCAAGGCCGTGCTCGAGCGCCTCCACGCCCCCGCCACCCGCCCCGCCGCGCGCCGCCTCCTCGGCGCCGTCCGCCGACGCTTCGCCGCCTCCCGCGCCGCCGGGGAGGAGTGCTTCCGCACCTTCCACTTCCGCATCCACGACGTCGTCCTCGACCCACACGTACAAGGTCCTGCCCGCCTCTACTACACCCACTGCTTCTCCACCTCTCATCCCGCCGCGCCATGCCACGCCGCGGCAACGGATTTGTTGTCGTTTTTGTCAGTTTTGGTTGTATTTGGACTGCACTCCGCGATCTGATTTTCATCAAATCAAATCTTGCGGCCACGTGATTTTCCATGCACATTTGTTACGGTCTGTCATTAGTAATCTGTGGTAAAATATGCCCATAGTTTTCGTTTTCATTGTAAAAAAAGAATCTTGTGATACCTCTATTACCCACTACTTTTGTTGAAGCTAGTTTCAGTACCCGACCCATGGTTTTTCATCAGAAAAACAACTATCTTATCTTAATATATAAGAAGGAATTATGCCTACAGGACAGCACCCATAGGATCTTCTGGAACCATGTGGCCGACGCCTAATAATAAAGCTACCGAACCATGTGGCCGGTGCATAATGTTATCGTTTGCTACAGGGATTTATGTGTACACTTGTGGAAAGATCTGCTTTCCATGCTCGTTATCCAGGGAACAATATGATTTGGTTGTTGATTAAGTTAGGTTATCTGTTTGTCTACTGCACATAAAAGGCAACTGTTTCCTTCATCTGTCTTCCAGTCTCTTTTTTTGGGGTGTAAATTATTTGCTTTAAATGACATCATCCTTGTCTTCAGAATTTTCCATTATATAAATATGTGCCCCTTGTGCAAGGCATATTTGTCAGGATGATTCACTCTATCTACATTGAATTAGAAATGCCAGTTGAGTATCTCTTGGAATTCCCACCAAACAAGCTTGTATTTTAATATCTTTTACTTGGTTTTCTTATGTTGCATTGAGAAGGAAGTTGTTGCATTGGAATGATTATAATTTATTAGATTGTAACACTATCTATAGTCCATTACCTGATGGGAGTTCTATCGTTGTCATTTGGGTGTATAAACTATCGTCTCTTGTTGGCTTTGGCCCAGTGACAACTGACAAAAGCTTCCAGTATACCAGCACACAAATTCTACCAAGGATCTAGCACACCTGGTTTTATTATAACAAATTTATAAACTGCTTCTAGGTTTCCAACAAAAGAAGAAGCTGACAATGATGGAGATACCAAGCATTTTCATTCCTGAAGATTGGTCCTTCACTTTCTACGAGGGCCTCAACCGTCATCCAGACTCCATTTTCAGGGATAAGACAGTAGCAGAGCTGGGATGTGGCAACGGTTGGATATCCATTGCTCTTGCACAGAAGTGGTGCCCTTCAAAGGTTGACCTTTCTTTTCCTGTGCACATTTTTTTGTACCCTTAATTCCTCATTGGTACCATAAGCTGATCTGGGAGCACTTTTACACTTGGGCATTTGTTAATGTCACAAGATGGATTATGAGCTTTTGACTTGCCTAGAATGCACATGAGGAAACAACATCCACTGACTTAAAGTTTTATTTGCATTCATCTTGACATGACCCTGTCATTTTAATCATTTTTCAGGTTTTTTTTTGCTGGAATCCAAACTAATTATTTTTTTAACAAAAATTCTTTGAAGGTCTATGGTCTGGATATAAACCCAAGAGCTGTGAAGATTGCATGGATAAACCTGTACTTGAACGCATTAGATGACGATGGTCTCCCAATATATGATGGGGAGGGGAAAACATTGCTCGATAGAGTTGAATTCTATGAATCGGATCTGCTTTCTTACTGTAGAGACAACAAGATAGAGCTTGATCGCATTGTTGGATGCATACCACAGGTACAGTCAATTGTTCCCATGTTTGGTGAGATGAAATGAAAGAAGAAAAATATTTACTTCCACGATATCTTTATTTCAGATTCTCAACCCAAATCCAGAGGCGATGTCAAAGATTGTAACAGAGAATTCAAGTGAGGAGTTCTTGTATTCCTTGAGTAACTACTGTGCTCTTCAGGTTAGTTGGAGGATGCCTTTCATATATTGGTGTCTTGATTAAAACAAATGCAGTCAGATGCATGAAACCAAAGCCATGGTATTTAATTATAATGATTTGACTTGAAGTTATAATGTTGATCTGGAGTTTTGGATCTATTTATGCACTATTTCAGTTGTAGCTAAATTTTTGGTTGTGTCCGTTGAAGCAATAGACATCTGAACACCATGTTAAGTGTATGGCATGTTGTTTCACAAAATGGTGTATGCGAAATTTATTGATAAAGCACTAGCAACTGCAGCAATGCTATTTATTTGTGTTGTGGTTCTAAGAGCCATGCAAGTTGAATATCTTGTAACAATTTTGGACGTATTGAATCCTCTATCAGAATTGAAGTTAATAGTGTTTTCTTAAAAATGTTAGAACAAAATGCTACACGTACGTTTCCTCAAGTCAATATTTACTTAAACTATTATTCTAATTTCCTTGTTTTCTGACATTGATATCTTTTCTGCATCCAGGGTTTCGTCGAGGACCAATTTGGCCTGGGGTTGATTGCACGGGCAGTGGAAGAAGGGATATCTGTCATAAAGCCTTCAGGTATTATGGTATTCAACATGGGAGGTCGACCAGGACAGGGTGTCTGTGAACGTCTATTTCAACGGCGTGGATTTCGCATCACTAAGCTCTGGCAAACCAAAATTATGCAGGTAGTAAGGCTGTGGCACACTAGAATATTTTCTGCGTCTGTAGTATGTTCTGATTTCAGTCTTCTATGGCCTATAGTTATTTTGAACGTCATCTAGGGCCTATAGTTTCATCTATTTCTTGATGCTTTATTTTGTTCAGCATCGTTACTGATTAATTGGTTGCAGGCTGCTGACACAGATATTTCAGCTTTGGTTGAAATTGAGAAAAATAGCAGACATCGCTTTGAGTTCTTCATGGATCTTGTTGGGGATCAGCCTATCTGTGCTCGCACAGCCTGGGCATACTTGAAATCTGGTGGCCGCATTTCACATGCTTTGTCTGTGTATAGCTGTCAACTTCGCCAGCCCAACCAGGTTACTTTGTGTTCCATAATGATTTATAAAGAGTAATAATGTGGCAGCTGGAATAGTACTCTGATTATTGAACTTTCAGGTGAAGAAAATATTTGAGTTTCTTAAAGATGGATTCCATGAAGTCAGCAGCTCCCTTGATCTGTCCTTTGACGACGATTCTGTAGCTGATGAAAAAATTCCCTTCCTAGCATACCTTGCTAGTTTTCTGAAAGAGAATAAGTCAAATCCCTGTGAGCCACCAGCTGGATGTCTGAACTTTAGGAAACTTGTTGCTGGATATATGAAGAGCTACCATCACATTCCTCTAACTCCTGATGTATGATTTGTCTAAATTTGTCTTAAAATCTACCAGTTCTATGTTTATTGCCTGTGATTCACATGATGCTCATTTTCCTCCTGTCACTAGAATGTTGTTGTGTTCCCTTCTCGTGCTGTGGCAATAGAGAATGCTCTTCAATTGTTCTCACCGGCGCTTGCAATTGTTGATGAACATTTAACCAGACACTTGCCCAAGCAATGGTTAACATCCTTAGCAATTGAGGTATCTTGCTACTCTGTTATATCTGTGTGAATGGTCATGGGTCAAGATGTTCTGCAATAAACACAATTTTTTTTTATGAAATTTCAGGGAGGAGCAGATTGTAATCACGCCAATGGTACAGTCACTGTAATTGAGGCACCACGTCAATCAGATTTACTGATTGAGTTGATCAGGAAGCTGAAGCCTCAGGTGGTTGTTACTGGCATGGCTCAATTTGAGGCTATCACCAGTGCTGCTTTTGAGAACTTACTAAGCGTAACAAAAGATGTTGGCTCCCGGTTGTTCCTGGATATTTCTGAGCATTTGGAGTTGTCTAGTCTGCCAAGCTCTAATGGCGTATTGAAATATCTTGCTGGAAAGACATTACCGTCGCATGCAGCTATACTGTGTGGTTTAGTAAAGAATCAGGTGCCTACAACTTTAACACATCAATTGATTTCCGTTGGTGCACTGGACTGGTATGCTGTTATCTGTTCTATTTGTAATCGCTTTATCTGATTTTGTGGATTAAACTTGTAGGTGTATTCTGATCTGGAAGTTGCTTTTGCCATTTCTGAAGATGCAGCTGTATATAAAGCATTATCACAAACTATTGAGCTATTGGAAGGCCACACTTCTATGATCAGCCAGCACTATTATGGTTGCCTTTTCCATGAGCTTCTGGCATTTCAAATTGCTGATCGGCATCCACAGCAAGAGGTAAAGGGTTTACCTCATCCATAAACCATGCTCACCATTAACTTCCATGTTCAACAGTTCCCCTTTGTAATGATAATGAACCTTCCCCTTAGCATAAGTCAGGTGGTAGTCCTTATCTTCACCTAGTTGGATAGTAGCTACTCAAAACGAACTGCTAAATGTGTAGTAGGATGACTAGTTTTGTTTTTCAGACCTTAATAATGGTATCCTTTTATTTGTAGCCTTATTTATCCTTGCTCTTTTTTCAGAGACAACCTGCAGAAGTGATACCTCAGCAGATGATAGGATTTTCTGATCCAGCTATGTCTACCCTAAAGGATGCTGAATTTTTCGTTCCTGATTCAGCTGAATCCAGCATTATTCATATGGATTTAGATCGCAGCTTTCTGCCAGTACCTTCTGCAGTGAATGCCTCTGTTTTTGAAAGTTTTGTTAGGCAGAACATCACTGATTCTGAAACTGATGTCCATTCCAGCATCCAACAACTGGTGAAAGATAGCTATGGTTTATCCGCAGATGGTTGTTCAGAAATTATCTATGGCAACACCTCCCTAGAACTCTTCAACAAGCTTGTTCTTTGTTGCATGCAAGAACAGGGCACCTTGCTTTTCCCCTTGGGCACCAATGGCCATTACGTCTCTGCAGCAAAGTTTGTGAACGCAAGCACCTTGACTATACCGACCAGTTTTGGTACAGGATTCAGGATTGAACCAAAGGTTCTAGCTGACACTCTTAAGAATGTATCTCGGCCATGGGTGTATATTTCTGGCCCCACGATCAACCCTACTGGTTTTCTGTACAGTGACAATGATATTCAAGAGCTGCTCTCTGTATGCGCTGAATATGGAGCTAGGGTAGTGATAGATACCTCCTTCTCTGGCCTGGAGTACCAAACTGATGGCTGGAGTCAGTGGAATCTGGAAGGATGCCTTTCCTCTTTGAAACCTTCAAAGCCATCATTCTCTGTGGTCCTGCTTGGAGAGCTGTCCTTTGAGCTGACTGCAGCAGGGCATGACTTTGGGTATGTGATATTGAGCGAATCATCATTGGCTGAGATGTTTCATAGTTTCCCCAGCTTGAGTCGGCCGCACATCACATTGAAGTACACTTTCAAAAAACTACTGGGTCTTAAGAACCAGAAGGATCAGCATTTCTCCAAACTAATGTTGGAGCAGAAGGAAGAACTGAAGAATCGTGCCAACCAGTTGATAAAGGTTAGCTCATCATATACTCTGAAACTCTTTTCTGATTCCATCTATCCTTTTCACACTTGTGCCCCGTTGAAGTAAGATCAACCGAATGTTAGCTGATTATACCCATCTCACTACATTTAATTATCTGACTGCGGCTTGATAAACACATCTGGCTATGAACTGAATGTTATGTTGGTGACTCATCGTGATTGTGTCATTTTACAATGAACAGACTCTGGAGAGCTGTGGCTGGGATGTTGCCGTTGGTTGCGGTGGCATCTCAATGCTGGCGAAGCCCACTGCCTACATCGGGAAGCCCTTCAAAGCTGACGGTTTTGAGGGCAAGCTGGATGCGAGCAACATCAGGGAAGCCATCCTCAAGGCCACTGGGCTCTGCATAAACAGCAGCTTCTGGACAGGGATCCCCGACTACTGCCGGTTCAGCTTTGCTCTGGAGAGCAGCGAATTCGAGCGTGCAATGGGATGCATAGCTCGTTTCAAGGAGCTGGTTCTGGGAGGCAATGGCCAGGCTCAGATGAACGGTGTCTGATGGAGCAGTCTGACACGCTTCTGGGAGGCAATCCATCTTTGTTTGGAAAAACCTTATAAGCACCTTGGTGCCTTGTAGATTGTTCTGGGTAATGGAGGTGCCAAGCATGTAAAGGAATAGCAGCAGCAGCAATGCTGTGAATTTAATGTACTGTGCACGGAGAATAAAAATGTGGATTGCTAATTCCTTAACCTATGGAGCTCAGCAAGCTTTTACTGTTTCCATTTCTTACCCCCACGCCATATCTCTTCCTCTTGTCCCAAGCACCCGTAATAAGCAAATTCTGGAAAGTTATTTCAGCCCAATTTTTTCATTAAAATTCACGAATTCTGTGATATAAATTTAGGCCATCAGATTGTCCTGAGACAAGTAGTTATGACTGATGTTGTATCATGTAATAAATGACACAAATAGGATGGGAGAAGAAGCTGCTGAGACTTGGACTCCAATCATCTATCTATAGTATAATTAATTAATTTTTAAATCCATAATTATCAATCCAAAATATACTCATAAAACATGGTTTTCTAGAGGGAGAATTGAGTAAGCAAGCAAGAGAAAATAGCAAAAATAAGAAGAAATAAATCTACTTTTTTTAGGGGAAAAAAACATCAATGGAAGCTGGTGGGCCTAAAGTAGCAGCCCATAGCCCAGTAAAGAAG
>JAKNSH010182929.1:0-17059 GCA_027790015.1 Cymbopogon flexuosus | reverse complement strand
TATATGTAAGTTTTCTAGTAATTCCTTTTTAATTACTATCTTTGTCCGGAACGTTTTTTTTTTTAACTTGCTGACGTTACAAATTACAATGGTTTGTTTGCTGAACTCCTATTTAGATCCTAAGAAGATATCGATTCAAATGAGTTTGTTTGCCTAAGTTTGTGCAAATTGTTATTTTTATTTGTACTTAGTACTTACAGGATTTCAGGAAAGAGACATAGCTACATGCACCTAACTCATTTAATGTTTGCTACAGCTTCTGACCGTAATTCCTCTGTTTCTCCGTATACGTAATTTGTCAATTTTCATGCACAAGTTTAAAATTACAAAAAAGAATGATTATATAGTATGCTTTTGATATATAGTAAAAAGTTATGATCCTCTTCTAGCTGAATGCTTTGAACACCAGTAAAATGTTTTTGATGTACAGTATAACATTGAGCTGACTATAGTACAAATCAGAATGTGTACCTAGAAAAAAGCAAAACAAAAACAAAAATGGGAAAAGAAGTGATGCAGCCACTTTCTGTTTTGATGGGAAGAAATGACATCTCAGCTGAAGGCTGAATCTGAATGCGTGAAGGAAATGTTGGTAAAGGGAAAGGACATATGTTGCCTTATGAACAGCCGAGCGCGTTCTCTGAGGGTTCTTTTGGCAGATAATTACTTAACAGTGATGGATTTTCTTGCTCATTTTCAACTAAAAAGATCATCAGCTAGTCTAATAATTTTGGATAATGGGGAACAAATCAAACCTAGTTCAAATCAGGGGTGTGTAAGACTTGACGGTTGAGTCCATGTATAACCAGTATTCATTCATCTTTATTTCTTTGCTGTAGATTGCAAGGTGCTGGTGAATCTCGCTTGGCCACATCGAGCTTCTTTTTTCATTCTGGTCCTCAGGAAGACGGTTTTTACTATAAATTGATGAAATTTTGGTGAACATATACTATGGGAAAAAATGCAGCTCACTGTCCAGTTGAGGGCAATGGTGAGGTTGAAAATGGTGCGAGCTCTAGTCAGAATCCTGAGCCCCTTGAGCATCCAGTTTCGCTTTCAACATCTCAAACAGTGCCAAATAACTTGGGGATAAGGAAAAACTATAAAAGGGTAGCAAACAGAGGTAAAAAAGGTTCCCAAGGACTAACAGGTCAAGCATATACTTTGAGGTCATCTGATAAAGATGTCAGGGTGCCTCGCTCCACATCAAGTTCAAAGACGACACCTACTGAGCATGAGACTCCAGTACAACCGGCTGCCAAGAGAAGAAAAAGGAGCAGAGCCGCAAACAAAAAAGACTCAAACAAAAGTTCTGCAGATGAGTTTTCACAAATTCGTAAACGGATTAGATACATTTTGAACCGAATGAATTATGAGCAAAGCCTAATTGAAGCTTATGCTAGCGAAGGCTGGAAAAATCAAAGGTTTGTCACTCTATTGTTATCTGGAATTTCGAGTTGCTAGCATCTTCTGAATTTAAATTCTTTTTCTCTTATATTATAAGTAATTAGTGTTTGTGTATGTGTTTAGAAGCCTGGTTCTTCAACTCCTATCTGTTGCGAGGGTTACTGAATAGTGCTACAAGGCCATGTATTATGTGCTTGCCAAAATCCTTAAGTTTCTTTGTTAACCAACCACAATAGTGTTTTGTGCTACAAAACTGATTATTATGTTTGACTATTTTAGCTTAAATACACTTGTCAAGTGGATGACGATCCTTTTGCCTCCCATCATTTTGCATTTTGCACCTGATTTTCCCTTCCATGTATTCTTTTGCCTTATCAAATGATGGGGCTTTTGTATCACAATTCAGTGATTCACACATGTTTTGCCGTCAGTGAAACTCCATTGTTTCACCCTTTCTGATTCTGATATCATCTTGCCGTCACTGGTTATGTTCTCTGTATATGCAGTCAGTATCTCTGCATCTTCTCGCTGCCAGCCATGATGTGTGCTTGGTTCAGAAATTTATATGGGCTATTAGGCTCAGTTTCTGATCAGATGCACACATGTTTTTTTTTTAAAAAAAAAACTTCAACTTTGCATTAAAAGGCGGCGTCTTGGGATTTTGCTTCTGCAGTGATATTTCTTTAGCTGTTGATTTCATCACAAATTATGTTGCAATATATAAAATGACTGACGTGTTCATGTACAAACATGCAGTTTGGATAAGATAAGACCTGAGAAGGAGCTTGAACGAGCCAAATCAGAAATCTTACGGTGCAAATTGAGAATACGGGAAGTCTTCCAGAATATTGATTCTCTTCTCTCAAAGGGGAAAATTGACGAATCTTTATTTGATTCTGATGGAGAAATAGCTTGTGAAGATGTAAGTCAGCATGTAATTTTGATTCCATCAATGTATCTGTTATTATCTATTAACTGTGTTCTGTTGTGCTCAGCATTTTAATCAGTGACAATGTTTCATAAATCACAGATCTTTTGTGCCACTTGTGGTTCGAATGATTCTACATTGGATAATGATATCATTCTCTGTGATGGAGCTTGTGACAGAGGGTTCCACCAGAACTGTTTAAATCCTCCTCTGCATACTGAAGATAGTAATATTCAATCTCCTCTTTCATAGTATCAGTAATTCTTGTTTCGGCATTCATTCATGAGCACTATTCATTTGTAGTTCCCACGGGAGATGAAGGATGGCTCTGCCCAGCATGTGATTGCAAGATAGACTGTATAGATCTAATAAATGAACTCCAGGGGACTGACCTCTCCATTGAGGACCCTTGGGAGGTAAAACTTCCCTTTATAAGAACAGTAACGGTTTACAAATTAAATTACATTTCAACTCAGTAGTACATTTATTTTTTGCAGAAAGTTTTTCCAGAGGCAGCTGCTACGGCTAATGGCTCTAAGCAAGATGACGCATTTGATCTTCCATCAGATGACTCGGATGACAATGACTTTGACCCCAATATGCCTGAAGAGCATGTGGTCAGAAAGGAAGAAGGATCGTCTGAAGAAGAGGATGAGGATGGAGGATCAGACTCTGATGACTCTGACGACTCTGACTTTTTGACTTCTTCTGATGATTCAGAACCTTTGATGGACAAGAAGAAGGTTGATGACCTTGGATTACCTTCTGAAGATTCAGAGGATGATGACTTTGATCCAGCAGGTCCTGATTCGGATAAAGATGTCGAAAAGAAGTCAAGTTCTGATGAGTCTGACTTCACATCTGACTCGGATGATTTTTGTAAGGAGATTGCAAAATCTGGTGGGCATGATGAAGTTTCATCGCCTCCATCACCTGATGCTAAAGTGGGTGATATGGAAAAGTGCACTGCTCAGGCTAATGCAGCAAGTTCTGCTGATGACCCTATGGAGACTGAAATAGACCAGAGTGTGGTTTTACCAGTTTCAAGGAGACGGCAGGCTGAACGTTTGGATTACAAGAAGCTGTATGATGTATGCCCTCGCCCTACATCTGTGCATATTTAAAATCTTTCTTTTTTGGTGTTTAAGTCTTGTATAATGCCTATTTTGTGTTTGTTTTTAATCCAGTCCATTGCTTTGGTTTCATGGAGGAACTAGGCAGTTCAAAAGCACAATTATGAGTTTAATCATGGAATGTGATCTTAGACATATGTGCATAATCTAGTAGTCAATAAACTAGCATAATCGAGGCAAATTCAAAAGATGTTGTGAAGACATGCGCATAATCTTGAATTTGGGTATAACCGGAGGTTTCTTAGCTCATACCTATGTGCTGCTGCTTTCAATCTTGATGCTGATTTGCGCAACTAAACTCAGTAGCCTTTTTTAGCAAGTGAACTGTATATACTATATCAATATTGCATGAGGTTATGAATTGTTTGCTAGAGGCTATATGCTCTTAGGTGCATGCTTGCATGTGAAGTTTGTTTTCGGACCATGACGCCATTACATATTCCTATTATTGCTGAACTCAAAAGGAGGCATATGGTGAAGCACCATCTGATTCTAGTGATGATGAAGAATGGTCTGGGAAGAATACACCAATAAAAAACAATGAAGAGGGTGAAGCTGATTTTCCTGCAAGAAAGGGCTCCAGAGTTGTGCACCATAATGATGAACTGACTCCACAGAGCACTAAAAAAAGCTTGCATTCTCTTCATGGTTCAGTAGATGAGAAACATGGTGATCTTACTTCTAATGGCAGCAACAGCACAGCTAGGAAAGGGCATTTTGGTCCAGTAATCAATCAGGTATCGTTTATGATTCACTAAAATTGGTTGCAGAATTAACCATTTTAGACTGCTTAATTGATCAAATAAGTTGATGCACATTATTTTCCTTGCAGAAGCTACTTGAACATTTTAAGACACAACAATACCCTAGTCGTTCTGTTAAAGAAAGCCTGGCAGAAGAACTAGGGTTAACATTTCGTCAGGTGGGTTCCTATCATTTTCTAATTGCATTGTTCTCATGGTTATATTGGCATTGGATTTGACCCTCACTGTGCATTATGGTGACAGGTTAGCAAATGGTTTGAATCTAAGCGTCATTTCACAAAGGTAGGTTCTTCCAAGAAAGGCATCAGTGCAGATAAGCATAGCCCTGGAAATACTAATAGCCCAGTGGCACCTAATATACAACCTAAAGAACCTGAGGGGACTGTGATGGAAGAATCTAATGTATCCATAAATGGGGATGCCACCTTATCTAAAAAAGCGGCCTCTTCAAAAGTTGGATCAAGAAAGAAGCTTGGCAAGAATTCCCCTGGAAGTGATGTGGGAGGGTCAAAAGTTGATTCTGCTAAGGATCAGAATCCAGGGCCTGACCTTGCAGAGAAGGCAAGGCAAAAAGCAGTACAGCTGGAGTTGAAGAAGAAGAAAATGGGACGATGAAGTTTGTAGACAGACATGAGCCAGAATTTGGACTGCTCCTGAAATTTCCAGGTCGGGTCGTGAATTCGCTGCAGCGCTATGGGCCTTTGAAACTTTGGCTTTGTATGGCTCTACATTGGTAGCTGAAAAACATAGATATACCATTGCAAGTCTGATAGCTCTCATTAGATCATGCCAGTCAACTAACAAGTGCATCGTTAAGTTTTTCTGTGGGAGCTATTGCTTCCGTTCTTAGACAACTGAGAGAGCTTCCTCTGATTTCTGGGGCGCTCTATAGGAATTAGTTATCCTTCAGATTTATTTGTAGCGATTACTGTCATTGCAGGAAGGGCTCAATTGCAAAAGCTTAAGGCTCTGTATTCTGTATCGACAGCAGGGTGCTGCTATGACAAGATGCAGAAGATGCGCTGTTTTCATCTATATATGTCGATGTTCTTGTAAGATGGAATGTTGTACCAGAAATTGCGTAATGTGAAACAGAGGACTTTGTTATGATTCAGTGTGCGGCCATGGTCTGTACTTGATTGACTCTGATAGGATCGTTGCGCGTTTCATGCAAACGCATTCAGTCACGTCAGTATCCTTGAGCTGGGCCTGTCCCTCCTTGACATTCACTCTGTACATGTTCTTGGGCAGTGCAGTATGTTACCCTTTCTCTGTCGTGCTTTCCACTTGGCCCTTACTGGCGTCGATTTTCACTTGCAGTGCAAGCTATGTTAGCTACGACCAGGGCTACGACGTCTTCTCTCATCCATGACGTCTTCGCTGAACGAGGAGCGTTTGGAATTTTTATTTTTTTTTTTTTTTTATTTTTTTTTTTACAACATGGAGCGTTTGGATTGTCGAGCTTTACATAGCTGCGCAGCACAAACTTTGTAGGATTTGCATGTTCTGAAGTCTGCAGCAGTTCTGCCTACAGCACTTCATAGATCCGGGCCCTGCAAATTCGATCCACGCTGCTGTTGCAATCCAATCGTCTGCTCGCGGAATGCTTTGCTCTGGCCAAAATCCAACCCCTTATTGCTCCAGTAACGTGACGTCTTTCCCTTGTCCCATTCTTTTGTCAATGGTGGTGCTGAGTCCTATCCGAAATTCCGTCGATCCCAGCATGGCAGCATTCCATGACCATAACGGTAGGCCATGCGATGGGATTACTGATCACAGGTCCAACAGTCATTTTTCGAACGGAAAGAACACCGCGTCTGAACAAAGAATCCGTCTTCCTCGACACTGGAATCGCGGCTACGTACATAGGACTACATCTTTAACGCCGGCCGGTCGGTCGGTCAGCACGGCCTCACGCGTACCTGCACGCGGTCATCAATGTCCCGAGGTTTCTTCAAGGACGCGAGCCGTTCCGGCCGTAGACGGCATTAGAGACAGGAGATCGAGGAGGCGCTTCTCTCATCAGTGACTCGGCCAGGCAACGAGCATCCCGTGGCCGTGGGGTGATCTCATGTAGCACATCTCTATCGCTTTTAAGTTTTAACTGCCCTGATCCCTTTGTTACGTAGTGCTAGCGCATCGGATTCTTCCATGTTGCGATGGCCGATGCGACGAGAGAGAGGCAGTGAAGTCACGGTCCATGAGCATGCAGCTAGTACCTAGCAGTTGTTGGGCGGGAGAGGTCAGGGGTTGCAGCTAGGAGACGAGCCGGGGCGCTGGATTTCTCCTCGGACCCGCAGTAGTAGCCATCGCCGAAAGCTCGAATCGCACATCTCGTCTGGTCCTCCTCCTCCAAGGTTGCTAGCTGTGGCTGCATGGTCCAGCTCCAGCCCGAGCATAGATGCATGAGGACGTAGAAGCCAAACGAGTCAACAGATTCCATGGAGATGCGTCCTGCCAGCGTGACAATTGACATACGGTCTGCATGAGAAGTAGATGCGCGCGAGAAAGTGAAAGATGGGTGGCAATGAAACGTGACAGGCCGGATCGGAGCTATGGTGCCCACTGGGTTGATCAGTGAGGTGGAGCCTCGAGCTAGGAAGGTTAACTAACAAAAGCTGGACTGGTCTTGGTCTGGTAGGCTATCTAGTTATCTAACCGACAGTGCACAGCTGCTGCCTGGTCTGACAGTTGCTGAGTGTTTAGAGTAAGGTACGTAGTAGTACTTAGTAAGGCTGGACAACAGGAATGGTCCATCACTCCATCTCAGAGACGAGCCCTATACTATGGTCAAGGTTAGATGTGGAAACAGTTAGATTTGGTTGCACGATTTGCCTTTATGCAATTATGCTGGTTGTCAGAAAGTGGCTAATTAGGCAAAGCCCCCAATAGGCAATATCGCAAAGACTACTAGAGAAATGGTAACGTTCTTTGACCTCACGAGAGTCAGTTGGGAAATAATCCAAAAATCGCAGTAGTGGTGTACTAGTACTAGTTGAAGCGATTAGTGAACGATGTATACGATGCTGGTTGAAGCGACCCTCCCGGACCGACACCGACCACGCACCGTGACCACGAGCAGCAGAGACCGTAAGCGAGTGGTTCCAGCGGCCTGCACAGTCGCCAGTCGGCCGGCTCCACCCGAAGGCTGCACAGCCACAGCGACGGGCCCGCGCCGGCAACGGCGCACCGCACCGCACCGCACTCAGCTAAAGCAATCGGGCCAGGCGGCCATCAGCGAGCGAGCGACAGGAACGCGGTGCGAGTCCGCAGCCGGCGTTGGTTTGACTCGTTTCTCTCCGGCCGCGGCAATGATTAGCCCCGGGAAAGCGAGGTCCTCGTCGTCGTCGTGCTCCTCACGCACCCTCCCGGTGCCGACCGCACGCTGGAACGCGAAACGGTTGGGTGGATGGATGGAACACACGTGGCCCCGCCCCGGATTCGGCGATCTCCCCCGCGGCTCCGCGCACCGCCACACCACTAGTGCCCCGTGATGTGGCCGCACCAAGCCATGGCAAGGACAAGGACGCCACGCACGGCCGGCGTCGGGCTCGTCTCGATCGGCTGCCGTCCGGAGCCGGCCGCGGATTCCCTCCCGTGCCAGGCGTACGCGCATCACCACCGGTTGGATCGGATCGTGCAAGACCCGGTGGCGGCCGGGCGAGACCAGAGCACGCGCTGCGCACCGCGTGATTCGCGAGTACAAACATTGACCGTGCCTGGACGTGCCGGGGCGGCCGTTGGAGTCGACACGACCACCACAGCCACACACACGCCGCTCGTGCCTCTCAACCGGACACGCCACGAAACGTATTTTGTTTTTGTTTTATTATTATTAAAATTATCCGGGGGGTCGTCGTGGCCAGCAGCATCATTTTCGTTGCCCCGCTTTCTTTCCTTCTTTTGTGGCCGCACCGCACCGCACGCAATTGGCGTGCGTCCGTGCGCCTTTTTCCCGTGCCGTGGACCGGACTGGAGATCGCTTCCCTTCACTGTCCAGAAGAGGGAGGAGCACGGGCGGCATGCATGCAGTTCGATCAGGCGCCGGTGCTCCGGCTCCGGCTCCGGCTCCGGCCAGGTGCGCCGAACACAGCGGCGCGGCTGAGTCGTCGCCCATTTTGCTTGTGTTGTGGCCGCTGCAGCGTGGAACAGGATGCCCCCGCTTTCTGCGCTCGTCTTTCCATCGTGCGCCGGCCGCAGGGGATTCCAAGCAACGCCGTTCCGTTCTTTCGCAAGTCACGGATCCCTTTGTGTTGTGTGTATGAGTGCGCTGGTCGTGAAGGCGTCGAGATTTGTTCAGTATTGTATTCCCAGGTTCCACAAACGTAGCAGGAATTTGGCAGCAAAGCGAGCACGACTTTTCCCTTCAGGAACGGTGGCACTGTCACGGCACGTACTTGTATTTATGCCGCTGTTACGGAGTATGGTACGTACGGGCTGTCCTCAGTAGCGCGCACTAATACCGGAATTAAGACGGGTATAATTCGGGGAAGGGATGTCCTGGGAAGGCCATCAATACGACCGTTACCAACATCGCATTCTCCTCTCCAGTGACGAGAGTGAGCAGGCAGAGTGTGTGTCTGCTGAACTGGAGTTATTACTCCACAGACCACAGTAGTCCTCGATCTACCCTGTGATTGCTACGGTGCAGTAAAATGTACCGTGAATTCACCTGATCGTCCCACTTGGATACATTTTTCTCCCCTTTTTTCTTCTGACGAGAACGGATTCCGCTGGGGTAAATTCGGCATTATTCATCGACGTCGTAATGCCGTGTGAAACGGTTAATACAAAGCTTTGTCCGATCCACCGGCCGCTTGTCGATTCATCCGGCCTTACCTTACCCCTGCCTTCAATCAAACTGTTAGATCTGGGGCCTTGTTCTCTTTACTAGAAATTCTAACTCCTCTCTATCACATCATCATCACATCAATCTTTGGTGCATACATGGAGCATTAAATGTAGATAAAAAAGTAATTAATTATATAGTTTGTCTTTAATTTACGAGACGAATCTTTTAAGCCTAATTAGTCTGTAATTGAATAAAAATTACCAAATACAAATAAAATGCTATAGTGTTTCGGAATTCTAACTTTCTAACTTTCTGACACCAAGAGAACAAGGCCCTGACAACCACATTCAGCAGAAAACTACCTTTTCCATGCGGTAATCAATTCAACGCCTGATCAGAAATTCAGACCCCCAAGAGAGGCTGAGGACAAAGGCAGCAGTAAGACCAGTTCCAGTGGGTGTTTTATAGAAGTGTCATGCATATTTATTAGGGTGTCACATCAGCATATGTGCACTTTTTCATGAAACTCAGACGAGAGAGAAGAAATTCGTTTCACCATGGTGAAACCACTCCGGCGCTGTTTTCCACACGGTGAAACAGAATGAAACTCCCACTGAGGCGTTTCATCAAAGAAGAAGATGTGGGGATGGGAGTGAAGATTAGATCAGGTGGGACCTATAAAGGGGTAAAAATAGACTGTGAAATCGTGTATGAAACTTTCCACTGAGAGAGACACATATTTCATGTAAAAGTTTCATGTATTGGAAAGTGTGTGGTGAAACTCACCATTGAGACTGGCCTTAGAGCACTGAAATTGAAACGCAGCGCCCAATACATTTGTGGCTAGTGTGCGTCGTGTAACTGGGCCTGTTGGCTCGGCCGTATGTTTGCGCCGTATGGGCCTAACGAGAGTGTGTGAGCGTGGGCGGCCTGAACTCCGGAGGCAAGAATAGGTTACGCCTTGCTGGGCTTTTGCCGAACACCGTGTCTAGCTGGGCTAACTTACCTATTTTTGTGCTAGCAAGTTTTTTCCTTCTTGTTGCGAGAAAGCCAATTTGGTTCTTACTGTATATCCTAGCAAGGTTCTTGTTATCCGCGCCCGCAAAACTTATTTCAACCTATATAGACTAAGCATGTCCTATCTATCTATCTATCTATCAAAGAGCAAAAAAACTAAAAAAACATTTTACTTAAATCCTTCTACATGCATAAATATTTTGGCCTTAGGTTTTTACATCTAATGCATCTGGTTAATTACGATACATCCGAAGAGTGGACCAAAGCCTTTATCTACATTATTACAGTAAAAAAGAGCGAGAAATCAAAAATATTTCTCCTATCTTGAATCCTTCTACCCACCTATTTTTTTCTACCCTTAGATTTTACATTAAAGCATCTGATTCAAGAGGAGAGACATGGGTGTTTGCTAAAGAACCAAGTGACTCAAGCCAGTTTTTTGTCAACATGTTTCTTACACATCCTATGGTATGTTTCACCTC
The DNA here is from genome assembly GCA_027790015.1 of Cymbopogon flexuosus. Lineage (NCBI taxonomy): Eukaryota > Viridiplantae > Streptophyta > Magnoliopsida > Poales > Poaceae > Cymbopogon > Cymbopogon flexuosus. The sequence continues at coordinate 6,536 of JAKNSH010182929.1, read as the reverse complement.
TATCCTCCCTAAGTCTACATAATAATTACACATCATCAATGATCATTAACACAGATATTTTGTTGACGGCTAGCCGTCTCCCCGTTCCACTCCTAAAGAAATACTATGACTCTGAATCCACAACTAATTTCGAGAATGTGGAAGGCACAACATAATAGATGGTATGACAAGTGAAGGAGCAGGAGGAATACAAGGCATGCTGTACATACCGAGCTTGGGTGCCGACCTCCTTGCCTTTCTTTGCACTCGTAGAATAGGACCGCTAGTGTCTTAGAGCATTTCCACCGGATCACTTATAATGCATTTTCTATTAAGTGTTTTAGAATAGTGACTTAAAACTAATTTAGGATACAAGATATCACTGTTGTAGCATATTATTATTATCTAAAACTCATCTCCTATTTTTCTTCAAGGATAGTGGTGAGGGGGCTGTCTTCTTTATTTAGAATTTAGAAGAAATGATGCTTTTTTTAGGAGTTTTTTTTTTAAAAAAAGAAGATAAGATAGGAGATCTATTGCTTTATCTCTTAAAATACTATCTTTTTTATATACTTTTTTAGGGATAGGGCGTTGTCTTCTTTGTTTAGAAGAAAATGGTGCTTATCTTATGAGACCTTTTTTTTTTTTCAAAACTATAGGTATAGAAGATGAGACACAAGATATGTTACTTCTATTATCTCTTAAATACTAGTTTTTATATATAGAAAATTGAATAAAATATCCTATAGAGATGCGACACGACACTATGTTCTCTCTCCTGACCGCCGAAGCGATCACGGTGAGACTCGTGTGGCCTAATAGTTTTATTCATGCAATAAGCTTATGGTTGTGTTGTCTTATATTATGTAGCCAGACATTAGTAGGGTTTTGAAGCCAACAATGACCTCATAATCAAGGAAACTAGTATATAAACATGCTAAGATGCTAAGATAATGCATCTAATCTAATGTGAATCCATCTAATTCTAAACTACAAAGAGCAAAGAAATTGGTAAATGTGCCTTATCTTGAATCCTTCTACCTATGTTTCTCACCTACAAATTTTACATGTAAGGTATCTGGTTTATTACTATTTTATCCAATGGATGGACCTAGATCATTATACATAGGTAAACACCGGCGTTTGCCAGAGAATGACACATTCTCAAGCCATTTTATTTACCATTTTTCTTACCCACTCTCTATGCTTTCCACCTCCGGCCTTCTTGATTATTCATCTTGGTGGATCCATTTCTTTTTGTCTATGAAACTAGCTAAGTATAATAACTCTAAAAGATTTGGATCCATACCAATACAATTCTTCAAGTTCACTGTTAGTCTCAACCTCACGGAGGAGCTGCAGACTTAACGTCGATACCTGCTTTGTATGAATAATGGTAGTCGTTGAAAATAGCAAGGATGGAGGAGAGACGGAATATCAGAATAGACGAACTGCAACGACGCTTCTCCAAAACTCTGAGAACTGTAAATGTCCGGATCAAAAATCCAATTCTAAACAGGCGCCATTCTGTGATTCTTTAGCAGTGAACACCCGCCAAAACCCTGTTTCTTCTCTTGCCACCGCGTCCCCAACCTGTAAACCCCCGGCGAGCGATGCGGCGGCTGCCGAAATCCCTCCTCCTCGCCTGCCTCTCCAGGCCCCTCCGCCACCGCCCCCCGCTCCCGCTCCCGCTGCTCCACCCTTCGCCTCCCCAGCCCCCGAGCCCGGGGCCCCGCCTCCTCCCCTTCTCCACTCAAACCCTAGCCCCGAGCCTTCCTCCTCCTGCCCCTGCGCCCGATGCGGCGTCGACGGCCGAGCCCTCGGGCGTCGCGCTTCTGGAGGCCGCGGAGCTGCACGAGTCCAAGGGCGACCACGAGGAGGCCCTCGGCCTCGCCCTCAAGGCGCTCGCTCCGCTGCAGGCGTCCCACGGCGGGTGGTCGCTCCCCGTCGCACGCGCGCTCCGCCTCGCCGGCGCCGCGGCCGCCCAAGCCGGCAGCCTCAGCGAAGCGCTCGAGTCCCTCGGCGCCGCCGCGGAGATCGTCGACTACTTGGCCCCCGCGTGGCGTGAGGGGGTGCCTAAGGAGGTGGCGGCGGTCGGCGCAGCCGTGTACGAGCAGCTGGCGCGCGCCAAGACGGCCATGGGGCACCGGTGGGATGCGGTGGGCGACCTCCAGCGCGCGCTGGACCTGAAGACCCGGTGCCTGGAGGGAGGGAGTGCTGAGCTTGGGAACGCCTACAGGGATGTCGCCGAGGCCTATGCGGGCGTTCTGGACTTTGACAAGGCGTTGCCATTGTGTTCCAAGGCGTTGAGGATTGTGGAGGGGCGGTTCGGTGATGACTCGGCAGAAGTGGCTAAGCTCCGGCGGCTTCTCATGGCTATCTATATTGGGTTGGGTCGCCATGCGGAGGCTCTGGAGCAAATTGAGCTTGCAAGGATGGTACATGAGCGACTGGGATTGAATGTCGAGCTTTCGCAGGCCGAAATCGATGGGGCTAATATCCGTATCTTGTTGGGGAAATCAGAGGAGGCGATGAATGACATTAAGAGGGTGATGCAGCGGGCTGACAAGGAGAGCGAGGAGCGTGCACTGGCATATGTCACAATGGCAAAGATATTGATCTCTGAGGACAGGGTTTCGGACTCGAAGCGGTGCTTGGAGATTGCCCGGGGGATCATCGACGCAAAGGATTCCATTGACCCTGGCCGGTTTGCTGAGGTATATGCTGAGATGTCAATGTTGTATGAGTCAATAACACAGTTTGAAATGCCTTTGAGCTCGCTTGAAATGTCTTTGAGCTTGATGAAGAAAACGCTTTCAATTCTTGAGAGCGCTAAGGAGATGCATCACATTGAAGGCAGCATCTCAGCAAGGATGGGGTGGCTCCTTCTGCATATTCAAAAAGCTGATGAGTCTGTTCCTTATCTGGAGAGAGCAGTTGATAGGTTGAAGAATTGCTTTGGACCACGACACTTTGGGTTAGGTTTTGCTTATAAGAATCTGGGGCAGGCCTATCTTGAAATGGACCAGCATCAGTTAGCTGTGAAGTTCTACAGACTTGCAATTGATATTATTGAAGCTGCATTTGGACCAACACATGAGGATTCCATTGACACAAAACAGTCCCTTGCAAATGCATACGGACTGATGGGAAGGTAATTCATTCTGCATGCTTATGTTTTGATGGCTTGCATTGTTAATGTTCCTTTTTGTAATGATATAGACTTGCAATCTTAACACTCAACTATTGCCAGTAAGGCCCTATTTGGATCGCCTAACTATTGCCAGCTAGCTAATATTAGCTGTGAACTAGTAGGCAGCTAACTATTAGCTGGGTGCTTTTTGGATCCACTAGCTATAGGTGGACGCATTGGTGGTTTGTCTATAACACCCTTTCTTTTTTTATTTGCTATTGGTAGGGCACATGGATAAAGGTAGGTGGGAGGGCAAAAGTGTAAAAGAATCTGATTCTAGGTTTTGTCCAATGCTATCTTAACTTGACTAAGTTTATAGATATTATATTATCAACATTAAGTTCATAGATAGTATCGACATTTATGACTTCAAATAGGTATATTATGAAAATATATTGCATGGTGAATGTAATGATATTTATTAGTATGATAAATACCAGTATCTTATACAAATCTATCAAACTTAAGAGGGGTTTGAGTGTTTGACTAAACACTATTCTAGAATTGCATCCTTTCTGGGATGGAGGTTGTAGTTTCAGCTGTTTGCCCAGCTAACAATTGGCTGAATCTTTTTGGATCCACCCCAGCTAATTTTTAGCAGCTTATAGTTAGCTGGATGAATCCAAACAGGGTCTTAATGCTCTTATGCTATCCAAGTGTCCATTGAGTCATTACCCATTTTTTGTGGGAATGTGTAGCATGGTGCCTTGTAGAGTAATTGTTTTTACACCACAGATACTGTTTTGGCTATTTTTACATTTAATGCTACTTTGGTTGCAGCTACAAGCTTGCTATAGACTTTCAAGAACAAGTCGTAGATGCCTACAGTAGGTGTGGCAGTGGTGCCTTTGAGGACCACAGGGAAGCTCATAGGCTTTTAGAGCAGCTCAAGAAGGCGGCGCAAGGATTGCCTCATGCAGTATTTCCTGCAAATTCACTGCCGGTTCTACCCGAAAATAATGATTAGTCCTTCTCCATCAAGTTTTATATTCTTGTTTTACTAGTGACCCCTCAAGTTTTTTATTTAGTGCCCTTTTTCATTCTTATATATATTCTGTTACTCTACAATGGAAATGGTGAGTTGACCATGCCAGAAATCCTATTTGAGAAATATAGTCTATGCTTATACTGTTTGTACTGTACAATACAGTAAACTGGAATGTTGGCAGTTTAGGGATGTGTGGATAGCAGAGAATTTGTAGGTGCAAGGGACACATTTCCATTGCTAATTTGAGAACTATATATTATATTTTGCATAGATTTAAATCTTCTGAAATTATGACTAGCATATGCATTGTAGCTTGTGTGGGTGAGATTTTCCTTGTTGGAGAGGGAGAGCCAAATTGGCTCGCTGGTCTGGGCAAGTACCTCGTCGACCATGCAAGGACAGCAGACTGGGCGAGGCAAGACTTCGTTGGGAACCAAGCAGCCTCTTAGATGCTAGGTTCCCCAGCTTGTTAACCAGGTCCATAGCCTATCACATAACACGTTTGATAGTTTTAGACCTCAAAATCCCCCTTCAATCTTGCTGAGAAAATGGGGACAGTAGTACATGCACGAGGATGATAATCCTTCTGAAGAATTCAGACTCTGTTCGTGTTCGGGATGTTGGATTTTTTTACCTGCTTCTGTGTTTTTATGTGAAATTGAACTGATTTCTGTGAATTTCCTGCATTCCAAATGGGCCCTAAACGCATATACAGAGCTTCTATTTTAAGCATCTGAAAAATTGCATTTTGGTTTTCTGAGTTCCAGATTATGTGGCAACTGCTCTTTAACCATTATTTCTTATCTTCTTTTGAGATCGATTGTACAAGGGCTAGATGACAGCCATTGGCTTACTATGAATTTCTGATGCTGTTTGTACAAGGGCTAAATGCAGATTGTCTTTGTCCTTACTTCGATTTCGATTTCATTATTCTCTTCGTGTGGCATTCATAGATTATTTGCCTGTGCTTGCATTTTCTGCGTATCTACATGAGGACATTATTACATACTCAACTGCAAACTGAATGTTGCTCAGCTTGCGAAAAGTATGACCTGAAGTGTCAGCATTCCAGATGAACTGATTCAGGAAGCTCATGAGTCCATCCTATTCCAGTAGCTGATGGTCCCTCAATCACTATTCACTAATCACTAAGCATGCCACGACTGAAGTTCTAGTGGCAGCTTGGTGACGATGTCTTCACCTGGACAGTTAGACTATTTTGACTTTCAAGTAGCATGCAAACAACATTTTTGTATTTCTTCAATTATGATATTGACCAGTATTGCTTCTCAAGAAACCAGTTTTCGTCTGTTTTTTGAGTGCCCTTTCAGTATTGGCTGCTGGAACATCATTTCCATTTACTGGAACTTTAATCTTCAACCTTTGGACATGATCATCCAAGCAAGAACAGTTTTTGGTAGTCACATCTTAAGAGAGATCTTCATCACAGTCTGCTGGACAATATGGAATGCTAGGAATGGGATCATTTTTTTTTCACAATAGAGCATGCACTTTAGCTTCTTGGAAATTAGCCTTCAAGGAGGAGCTTGGTTTGGTGGCTATCAAAGCCAAGCAAAGCATAGAAACTCCTCTTTGTGGCGCGCCTCCTTTTTTACTTTGGGCTTTGCAAGCCATTGTACATATCTTTTTTTTTAATATATATAAAAAAACAGGTAGGGGGCTTCCCTGCCACTCCTTTTCTTTTCTTTTTCTTTTTTTTTTAAAAAAGATAAGCCTTAAAGTGGTGAAGTTGATGGACCTATATTGGCACATCATGGACTGTAACCAAAACAGCATCTGCACATTTCTGAGAACATCCTGCACTGACATTAAATACAATAAATTCAATCTTTAGCTGTTTGGGAATGTGTCGATCTTGATGTATTTTTGTCAGGTAGTTATATAATGTGAATAATGAAGACTGGAAGTCACTCTGCAGTGTTGTTTGTCATGCAATCATGCTTCCTTCAGTTTATTCGTTTGATGGCAACTGGATGTTTATGATTGGCAAGCTGGAAGCATTAGAAACATCAATTCTGTAACTTCACTGAAGTTGGACTGTGGACAGTTGCTAATGCATTCTGCACTGCTACGTTTCATGATTATGTTCGTCAGTAATTCAGCTATCTTGGCGGCAACACTCTGATGTAGCCACTGACTGCATCACATCACATGCCATGCAACAAATACAGGTGCTGTGTGGGCTTGTGAACCAACGCCGCGTAAGCCCACGTCTAAGGCTGGGCCGGTGATAGCCACGTCTGGCCTCCAGTTACTGCTCAGCTCGCGGGCCGAACAACGCTGGTTCCATCCCGCGCGTGCCTTCTTATAAAAAAAAATCGCGATTTTTCCCCCGGCCGGCACAAAGTATAGGGT
>JAKNSH010182820.1:0-12610 GCA_027790015.1 Cymbopogon flexuosus | reverse complement strand
CCGGGTCTCCGGGACACCCTTGTCCCGTGCCACTCCGCCATGTCGGCGTTCGTCGTCCCCGCGCTCCTCCTCGACGACGTCACGCGCCGCGCAGCACGGGATCTCAATTCTCAAGGCTCGGTCGATTCGCCTCGCTCGGCGCCGGACAGCACCCTTCTTTCCCTCTGCACACTCTGCAGACATGCGCTCCTCTTCCGAGGGTATCGATAGTATCTGGCCAGATTCTGTCGTTCTGAACCACTCCACGGGAGATTCACACGATCCTTGCTGTCGTCTCCAGCGCTCGGTGGTGTCTCTGAATCATCAACACAGGAACAGGATGCTGGATCATGCCAAAGCAAAGCCAAAGCCTCACCGTACCCAGCTCTGTGGTTTTGCCGTTGGATCCTTGGTACACATAGAGTAGTACAGTGCACTGTCGAGAGTTCAGCAGGAAACAGCACGGCTATGTACAGTCAAGGTGAAATAACGAAATTGGGATGAGGTCTTGTTTAGTTCCCCAATTTGGGGTGTGTAAAATTTGGATTTTGTACTGTAGCACTATTGTAGCATTTTGTTGTATTTGATAAATATTGTTCAAACATTGACTAATTAGGTTTAAAACGTTCGTCTCGCAAAGTACAACCAAACTGTGTAATTAGTTTTTGATTTCATCTATATTTAGGCCCTGTTTAGATGGGAGTTGAAAAAGAAAAAGTTAGAATTCTGGACACTGTAGCACTTTTATTTTTATTTGACAAATATTGTCTAATCATGGATTAATTAGGCTCAAAAGATTCGTCTCGTGATGTCTAACTAAACTGGGTAATTAGTTTTTGTTTTTACCTACATTTAATGCTCCATGCAAGCAGCTAAAAATTGATGTGATGGTGATGTGATGGAGAGAGATTGAAATTTCTAGCAATCTAAACAAGGCCTTAGTACTCCATACATATGCCAGTATTTTAATGTGACGGAAAATCTTTTTTTATATAATAAATCTGGATCGAAACTAAACAAGGCCTGAGACGGGGATCAAGACAGCAGTTTGGTCCTTTCGGCCACACGCTTGATGGTCACCGTTTGCGATGTTCGATACATGCGCAAAGGCTTTGATCGGTTGCACTTTTACCATAGCTGTGACAGCTGATGCTGCTTGATTTCTATGCTGAATAGTGCTACCAGAACGACAACCAAAAAAAAGTTAACAACGCACAAAAATGGCATCTCCAAAGCAATTTTTTCGTTTTTTTCGAAAAAAGAGTATTTCACTACCCTACGAAATACTTATCCCTGCCCAGTTAGGTAAAACTATCATCACCAAGATACCAAACAGGTCATTATTGTACATCTCTCTAGCGATGACAGAAGACTCAGTTTTAAACTTCTATTTTTTGAATCACAAAACATATATACATACATTGTACCTCGTAATGATCTCTGTAAATGTACGCATGCACACACACATCTTACCCCGATTTTACTAAGATTGAGCTGATATATCTAACATTGATGAAGCCATTACATACGTCTCACTGTTAATAGTTATATTGCCCACCACTAAAAGTACAACATTATTTTTGGAATATAAGAAATTTTCTTATTTCCTGTGTTCATATGAAATAAACTAATTTCTGAATAACCTACGTTCCAAAAGGAACTTTACATAGTTACATTATGAAATACAAATTTGAATAACCACGTCGTCAAGCCAAGAACTGAAAGTCTGAAAAGTGTAGTCAGTTTACACCACAAGGAACCAATCAAACCGAGAGTATAATGTAAGTCTAAGTTAATTTATGCGGTCTTGCATGTAATAATTTTTAATGATTTTCTCCATTTAATTAACGAAATAAATACATACGTACCCACGAAAATAAATTGCATTTTGAAGACAAGCCGTCAAAATTGGGCGTGTTTCCTTCAAATTCGCACAAAGTTCCTTAATCCAAAAAATGGAGCCAAAAGAAAATCACAAACGATCACAGGACGTAATCACTCATTCCACCGTCACAGTTGCAGAGCTCAGATCCGCGGCCCTGTTCGCCCACCTCGCATCGCCTTCCGGCTTCCGCTGCTTCCCGCCCCCAACCACCACGGCGTTCAGATCCCGCGAGCTCTCCCCTCGCGGCGGCGTGCCCTCCCCGAGATCTCAACATGGACACGGTCGAGAAGATCGTCGAGGACTTCGCCTCGGACATCGCCTTGAGCCCCTTCTCCTCGGGGACGAGCCTCCGGTGAGACCTCTCCCCCCTTCCCATTTCCAAATTCCCCAAACCTGCGCCGGATCCGTCATGCTCGCCGCTCGCGCGTCACCAATGCTGTAACTGTGCTTCGTGAGCTTCCCGCAGGGAGATGATACGCGCGATACGCGCGTCCAAGACGGCGGCGGAGGAGCGCGCGGTGGTGCGGCGGGAATGCGCGGCGATACGCACGGCCATCAGCGAGAATGAGCCGGAGCTCCGGCACAGGAACATGGCCAAGCTCATGTTCATCCATATGCTCGGCTACCCCACCCATTTCGCCCAGATGGAGTGCCTCAAGCTCATCGCGGCCGCGGGGTACCCTGAGAAGCGAGTGGGCTACCTCGGCCTCATGCTGCTCCTCGACGAGCGCCAGGAGGTGCTCATGCTCGTCACCAACTCCCTCAAACAGTAGGCCGCCCATGCTGTCTCTGCAATATCACCCCGGGTAGTGTTGTTTGCTCAAACGCTGTGCTGAATTTTGAGTAATGTTAGTGCTTAATTTGGGGGCAGAGATCTCAACCATACGAACCAGTTCATCGTGGGCCTTGCACTGTGTGCTCTTGGGAACATCTGCTCTGCTGAAATGGCGCGGGATCTTTCTCCTGAAGTGGAGAGGTTGATGCGCAGTAGGGAAGTCAATACAAAGAAAAAGGTATTTCCCTGTATATTGTAATTCAATTGAAACCTAGGTTGATTCAGAAACTTCATATTTTAGAACTACCAAATTCAGGTTCGTTGTGAATGTTTTCATCAATTAGTCAATGTAAACTTCTGTATGCATATTTTTGAATGCAATTTAATTCATGGTATACTTCTTGTTTATTAGGCTGCTTTATGCTCTATAAGGATTGTTAGGAAAGTGCCAGATTTGGCAGAGAACTTCATGGGCCTGGCTGCATCATTGTTGAAGGAAAAACACCATGGGGTTCTTATATCTGCAATTCAGCTCTGCACAGAACTATGCAAAGCAAGCAAAGATGCTTTAGAGTACCTGAGAAAGGTAAGGGCATCTATTTCTTATGACAAGACCCCAACATCACCAATAGAAGTATAGAACTACAGAGACACATACAGAAAAAATTGGAAGCAGGTCTTTTCTTTGTCTAACATTTTCTAATGCGATTAAATGGCGATCCTATTAAATATTTGATGCATCACTCCTATCTCGCTGTGCATAGGAGATGCACAGTTTTATAATGTTTAACATCAACATTTTCTTTTTTTGAAAATGGCACTATAAATATAATTCCTGAGTGGCTGAGATACGATTTCTTCTCATTGCAGAACTGCATTGAAGGTTTGGTTCGCATACTGAGAGATGTGTCCAATAGTTCATATGCTCCTGAGTATGATGTTTCTGGTATTGTTGATCCATTCTTGCATATTCGAGTCCTTAAACTTCTGCGGATCTTGGGTCAAGGAGATGCAGATTGCAGTGAATATATGAATGATATTCTTGCTCAGGTGATTGATTAATCATATCTTTGGTTTCACATGCATTAAACCTGCATGTACTGTTTTATGGTACAAAACACACATATTTCAGCAAGGGCATGTATCTTTTTGTCATATATTTTTTTTCTTGGTTTCATACTATCATGCCTCTTGGTCTTACATTCCAACCATGTTATATGCTTACAATATTATAGATCTGCTATATAGTACCATGGACTAGTTTTGCATTATTTAGCCAATGACAGATGTCTGATATATAAACTTGCAATTATTATGTTTATCCAGGTTGCAACGAAAACTGAGTCAAACAAGAATGCTGGAAATGCAATTCTGTATGAATGTGTTCAGACTATAATGGGTATTGAAGCTACTAGTGGTTTACGTGTGCTGGCAATCAATATTTTGGGTAGATTCTTGTCTAACCGTGACAACAATATAAGGTCAGTATGCTCTTCTCGTTGCTCTCGATTGCTTATTGTTTTTCCTTCTTTCTATTCTATAAGCACTGTTCATGATTAGTTTCTTCTACCTTGCATGATGGACCTGCTAGTTGTAATATGTACCTATGTTAAATTTGCAGCTAAAGTTATTATAGCCTATGAAATTGATTCAGCTGAAACTATTTTTCAAGCAATATTACACAGAACAAATGGTTCCTGTTGGTTATGTTCTTTTGATCAGTGAAACATTTATTGGTGGGTTATTTACTGTGCCTGTCCTCTTTCAGATATGTTGCTCTTAACATGCTTATGAGGGCCATTACAGTTGATGCACTAGCAGTGCAGAGGCACAGGACAACAATATTAGAGTGTGTAAAGGTAAAGAATGCATGCAATACTATCCGTACTTAGTGTTTGTCTTACTATATCTTATGCTAATTCATGCCAATTTGTGTATTTATTAGATTACATGAACCCTCATATCATACCACATGCCCACACTTTCTAACCTTCAGCATGTTAGCATAATACTTTCAGGTTTTAGGCATTCACATTTTAACAAACCCAGTTTAGACTGTAGACCCACCTTTTGTTTCCAACTTCGAAAAGTTCTTGAATGAACGTGCGTGACAAAATTGTTGGCTTATCTAGTCCAATATTGCGTTCGCTCTCGGTAGTTTCATCAACCTGCACTTGGTTTAGAGTGCTTCTCATGTACTCCATTCCAAATTGTAAGTCATTTTGGCTTTTCTAGATTCTTAGTTTTAACTATGTATCTAGACACAATTTATGTCTAGATGCACAGTAGAAGCTATGTAACTAGAAAAGCCAAAGCAGCTTACAATTTGGAACGGAGGAGTACTATCTAATCCTGGATTCATGTTATTTGAGGCAGATTAGTCAGTGTCTATGTTACTGCTCTTGCAAAGTAATATTTAAGTCAAAAGTTCACAATATATGATCTTTTAGTTTCTCACTGTATATAATCAAGTCTGCTGTTTAGCTAGCTACATCAAACCTGACACTTACTGTTTTAAGCACCCTATTTCTGTTATTCTGGGTTTTCTTATTTCTAATTGCTGTGTACCTTTCAGGATGCCGATGCCTCCATTCGCAAAAGGGCTCTTGAACTTGTTTATTTGTTAGTCAATGATACAAATGTAAAGCCTTTGACTAAAGAGCTCATCGATTACTTAAACATAGCGGATCCAGACTTTATAGGAGATCTCACAGTAAAGATATGCTCTATAGTTGAAAAGTTAGTATCTATTTATTCTGTTGGTTCTTGTTGAATTGTGGTGTTTAACAATGTTGCACCGTCAATAGGTTTTCTCAAGAAAAATTATGGTACCTTGACCAGATGTTTAAGGTTTTATCTTTGGTAAGTACTTAAGTACTGTGAAGATACTTTTATATCCGAAAAGTCTGCACTCCAGAACACCATTTTTGTTTTTTGTTTCTTGCAATTTTACTTCTAACCTTGCATCTTTTTGGCTGCAACACTGTTGGAAGACTAAGTTATTTCATCTTCTGAACAATTCTGTTCAACCTGCATCCTTGTACATACGGAGTACCTAAGTAGTGTATAGTACCTACTGGAAATGTCAAGTGAGATTATTGTTACCTGCATTGGCATTTATTGATCAGAATTATGAAACTGTAGGGAAGGAAGTTTCTCAATGTTTCTTCAAAGATTTTAGCCTTAGACTTGGGTTTCCTACATTTTTCCTTGTCCTTTTGTGCCTGATACTTACAACATGCACACAGTAACCTCCAAAGGATGCTAGGCACTTCCGCTATCACAAAAAAACCTGTCATAACTCTTTTGAGCTACACAAATATTGCTATATTCGCACACACGCTAGGTATTATGGTAATTGGGGTTGAGGCATTGTTCATAGTTATGTTGTGATCCATTGCCTGACATAGCTTGAGATATCAAAAGTTCAAAACCAATTCATGTTCCACTCTTATTGTTGAACAGGCTGGAAATCATGTGAAGGATGATGTATGTCATGCCCTTATTGTTGTACTAAGTAATACATCTGAGCTTCAAGGATATTCAGTAAGGTCATTGTATAAGGCCTTACAAGCATATGGTAAACAGGTTAGGGGAAAGTTTATACTCTTCATATTGCATTCCATTCCATCTCATCCTGCCTGATGCCTGTAACGTTGTCAATATTATACTGATTAGGGAAGTTTAGTAAGAATAGCTGTTTGGTGCATTGGTGAATATGGTGAAATGCTGGTGAACAATGTTGGCATGCTGGACGGGGAAGAACCAATTAAGGTAAGTGGACAATTCTTGAAGGATATGCTCTTTGTTGTGAAGTTTGAACTTGCTAGATCATGCTCCCAGCTGTCTCTGAACTACTGCATAATCTGCCACATATTTAAGTTTTATTGTTGTCTGCTCTAAATTCTACTTGAAGGAGCTAGGCTGACAGCTATCCTGGCCCCACCCAAAGGGCTCAGTAATTATTCCAGAAATCTGCTGCACATTCATATCCATATATAATTATATATGTATGCATAGCAGCTGGCCTTATTTACAAATCTATATATTTAAAAAAAGGGCGTACCCGGTGCCGTAGGCTCCCGCACTGCGGGATCTGGGGAAGGGAAAATAGCCAACAGCCTTTCCAGCACAAATGTGCAGAGGCTGGGGCTTGAACCCTGGACCTCTTGGTCGCAAGCGGTAAAGCTCTACCGCTTGCACCAGGGCTGCCCTTGACAAATCTATATATTTAGCTTAGGAAAAATGAACTGAATTGTAAGAAACCTTTCCCAACCTACCGCGCACTACTAGTCATCTAATTTTTGGTATAAGCATTTGATCCATTACCTTTTAGTGCAATTTTGTAACTTGTCATACATCACAAGAAATGTATCAAATTGTTCAGGCAACAGAATCTGATGCTGTGAATGCCGTAGAGGTCGCTCTTAACCGCTACTCGACAGATGTGACAACTGGAGCTATGTGTCTGGTTGCTCTTCTGAAGCTCTCCTCACGATTTCCTTCGACATCAGAGTAAGATATCTTTCAACCTGACCTCAACGGTTGTTGCACTAAATTATTAATTCATGAGATAGTGTCTCAAAGCTGTGGTTCTCTTAACTGTGAACTTGTATTTGTTTGGTGCACTTTTGGTTCTCTTTTATTCATGACGTTCCTGCTAAATTTGAGTACATTCCTAGATATCCAAGTTTGGATCTACAGAACTGATCGGGACGCCCTCTTGCGTCCTAACTGACCTGGTATTCAATGACATCCAAGTAGGCAAAGTATTTTGGTTGCTGAACATGTCCTGGAGCTGAACATGTCCTGACCCTGTACTCAATGGTGTAGCATCTGAATAGGAAAGCCTACATGGAGTGGGGAGCACGTATATCTGTTTTGTTCTGTGGTTTCCAGACTCCAGAGTAAGATAATGGGGGAATAATTAAGTCAATAGATGCTGTCATTCTTAGGGTGGTGCCCCTGGGGGTGGGTGGGAGGAGGGATCCCTCTGTCTATCCAATAGGCCTGCTGGACTTCAGACTCACCATCAATCACTGAATCATGAATGTTTTCCCTTTGTACACAATAATGGACTGTATTCTGCTGTATCTATCTGCACATTGTGGTAGTAATTTGTGGTACACCATCATGTATGAGTTGCTCATGTTTTTAACAGCACCTTTAATGAATCTTCTTTACAAGATGAGTCATTGTTCTGTGTTAACTTGACATATAGTGATATATCTGCCCTCCTGGATTTTAAACTAATATCTACCTCTTACTAGAACCCTGCTAATTTGCTATGCATATGGTTGGATTGTACGACTAGTTCAAAGCAGATAATATGTTTATAAACACTGGTCATACAATTTGGTTATGTGTTCTGGTCGATTGTATAGCTGTTTCCCTCTAACAGCATCATATATATGTCGATTATTCCTGTTATGGTGATCTTTTGTAACCTCAAAATACTTTAAAGCTTGCTATGTCTGTAAACAGTGTTTAGCTAGGTGATTATTATTGTATAATACTGCTTTGTTTTGATGTTTTAACTATGAATTTACTGTCTTAACAGGAGGGTGAAACAAATAGTTGCCCAGAATAAAGAGAATGTTGTGCTTGAACTACAGCAAAGATCAATTGAATTCACTTCCATTATACAAAGACATCAGTCTATCAGGTGGGCCACCAAACTTCTATATGTTACCGCAGAAGAATTGCCATTGTATTAGTTATGTGAGATGTTAATTGTAGAGAGTCTGGTTCAAGTGCAGATCGACCTTGCTTGAACGCATGCCTGTATTGGACGAAGCTAGTTATCTGGTGAAGCGGGCTACTGCTACACAAGCGACTATTTCAGCAGATAAACTTGCCCCAACAGCCACTCCCGGAAGCCTTAAGCTTCCGAATGGTGTAGCAAAACCCTCATCAGCTCCTTTAGCTGATTTGCTTGATTTGAGTGCTGATAGTGCCCCAGCTTCAACCGTTGCTTCTACTACAACACCTAATGATTTTTTGCAAGATCTTCTGGGTATTGGTGGAGTGAGTTCATCAACGACAGGTATTCCTTTTGCTGGTATCTCTGTTTCATGTGCAGTTCCCATGTTAGCTTGCTTCTCTTATTACATTTTTGAGACGAGGGAGAGCTTCTCTTATTACATAGCGAGCAAGAGGGCTTTATTGAACTCCCTGCGTCTGTCCCCCCTCCCTCAGAATATGCACTTTTGCCTTTTCTGAAGTTTTGAGTTCGCTGCATGCTCAGTGATTTGCTAATTAGTAATTTACTTCGTATCCTTAAATTTACTTCTAGTGCTATAATATGGGATCCAAAATTTTGTATGTAATCTCGTTGCTTGTTACTGTATGTTTTACCCACTAAAAGGTCTTTGTTGCGTACTTCAGTTATTATCTTTTGGGACACCGGTTATATCAGAAAATTTCCTTGCTTTAGCAATATCCAATCTTTCTGTTTTGTTCAGGTGTAACTTCGACCGCAAGCACAGATATTCTTATGGATCTTCTGTCCATTGGATCATCTCCATCACAGAATGGCACCTCCGTAACTGACTTCCGTCATCCTGGACAAGGTAAAAGTAATTTTAGCTGTATCAATTTCCTGTGTTTCTAACTTTCTAGACTGTAGTTGAATTTTGTTATACTGATGTAGCAGAGTCTAAACCTGTTCCTGCTGTACCTGAAGCTATTGACCTCCTTGGTAGTTTGTCACCAGGTACATTTGCTTCTGGTTTCTTTGGTTTGATGTTGACACCTGTTTTCTGATTATGACCATTGATAAAATGTCTACCACTATTGCAGCAGAGACTAAACCCACACCAGTGGTACCGCAGGACATGGATCTGCTCGATGGTTTGACATCAAATACATCTGCTGCTGGTTAGTTTGGTTCATATTGGCAACTAAGTAATTATAATGTCTTCATGGTCACTGAACCTCCTAATTTGAGCAGGACTTGAGACAACCCACCCATCAATAACAGCTTTCCAGAGTGCAACCTTGAAGATCACGTTTGATTTCAAAAGGAAGCCTGGAAACCCACGAGAGACTACAATTCATGCCACTTTTACAAATTTGACATCTAGTACTTTTACAGATTTTATTTTTCAGGCTGCCGTCCCAAAGGTAACATCTTATTGCTGTATGCTGTAATCTATTTTTGAACTGTTCACTGGCACAGCACGTTGATGCTCCATGATTTTTATTCTACATACATAGTTTTTACTCTTATAAATGATGATACTTCATGCGCTTTTAGTGTGAATCTTTTATTCAGCTTACCCATGTCTGAAGCTGTTGAGCATTTTTTTTGTTTTTGTTTTTCCATAAATTTATACAGCTTGACTTTTGTAGTTACTCTGTGTTCTGATCCTTACCATCTTTCTTCACCTTAGACTTAGAGCAGTGGAAAGAGGCTGAACATGATCATCGTTTTGTGCTTCGTTGTTTGTATTTTCAAGTTTTATAAGTGAGATGTTGATAATGTTCTTATTCTTGCAGTTCATCCAATTGAGACTGGATCCGGCTAGCGGCAACACTGTTCCAGCTAGTGGAAATGGTTCAGTTACACAAGGGCTCAACGTCACCAATAACCAACAGGGACAGGTATACGAAGATCTGCATCCTTCACTTCCAGTTCAGCTTTTGTGTATCTTTTCAGTGATTCATTTTAGTCTTTTTTCCAAACGGTATGTTTTACAATGGTTGACAATTGACATTATACAGCTGTAGCCAAGTACTAACAGGAAAACTCTAGACCCAAAAGTTTCAAACATATGTTTGCAATTCTTTTCATAAAGCTTAACAAGTTTAATGGATTCATTTGAAAAAAATGCTTATGGAATGGATTGTAACAGCCGAAATGTCATTGTTGGAAAATGGACACATATTTCTATCGCTGCTCCTGTGCTTCACCATTTTTTCTTAGATAAGTTGTTGAATGTTGTTCCATGCACTGTAACTCAACTAAATGTTACTTTATTTTTTAAAATATAACTATATAAGCAACATGAGCCTTTTTTTCTTGTGCACTTTGCAAACGATGCGTAACACATGTGATCAAGACAGAGGCAGACTAATATATTCTTTTGCCTCTAGTGTGCATAATTGATTAACTGTAACTTTGCGAGTATATCTCACTCTGTAATGGTTATATATATGTATTTGTCTATTCTATAACCATATGTTGCTATGAGGATTATAGTAAAATTGGCATCTGCTTATACAAGCTACTCGCTGGCATTTTTCTAATTTACATGTACTTCCATATCCAACACCATTCCCATGAATGTGCCTCTTAGCATGTATCTGCTTATGAGTTGATTCGAATAACCTATAATTGTCTTAGTCAACAACAATTCTGTTAACAAAAGAGTTAAGCATTTTGTGCACATCATTACAGTCCCTACTAATATGTCCTACCACAATTATAACCAGTTTTTTTTTTTCTTGGTGGGTACCATAGGAGCAAATTCTGGTCACAGAACCTTTGAAGTTCAGAGTTCTTTTTTCAATTCAAATTGCTAAACTTTATTTAATCCACAATAACGGTCATAGCGGATGGTAACTGGTCAAATTTAGATGAACCACTTTATCCAGCATTATTTTGGAGTTTATCTTTCCATTCCATATTCCCTATGCTTATATCTGATAGCTCTCCCTCTATCCTGCTGGGCAGAAACCGCTTGCAATGCGGATCCGGATTTCTTACAAAGTAAATGGCGAGGACAGATTGGAACAAGGCCAAGTCAGCAATTTTCCTTCTGGACTATAGTGCCGTCTGTGTATATTATGTCATGTTGTGATAGTTCTCTCAAATCGACGTGTCGGGGACAGGCACAGAGCGAAGACTTGTTTTACCCTGTTCCTCGTTTTCTTTTTAATATTCTTGTCCCCCAATTTGTGGGGGGTACTTAGAGAAAATAGTTTCTTCCGGCCATTCGTTTTCCCTATATATGTATGTATAGTATCCAACAGCGATGTGATCTTCAGACTCATCGTGATGTATTTGACACGTGACACCACTCTAAAGGATAATCTGAACAAGCTCTCATCATCATTGCAAATGATTTCTGTTTTTCTTGCACTGCCTACCAGAAGAAGCCGTGAAAGTTAGGGAATGCCAAGCGCCCGGAATTTTACTGTAATTTGGAAACTTTTAATTACTGCCTTCTCACGGTGAATAGAGTTTAAACCGCTTAGCGCTGGCTAGTATATACTCCCTCTCTCTTAAACTTAAAAAGTGTCGCCGTTAAACTTAAAAAGTGTCGCCGTGGGATGCGTGTCACAAGTTTGACTTAATTTAACCTCTTTTTGATGATACTAATTATGATATTAATTGATGACATCTAATATTTTTAAAAATTATTGGTAATTATTTCTCGGGAAGCGAAGCGGTGCAGTCGTGGCGCTGTGCAGGCCAGCAACAGCTTCATTTTTTAAGGGAAAAAGTCTACTTTTGATCCCTCAACTTTTAGTGAAGTTCAATTTTCGTTCCTCAATTCAAATACCAGACAAAAGAAGATCCTCCATCTATCAAAACCATGCACTTGAGGACCATGGCTGTGTTTGAGTCCGGTTTTTGCACGATTGGTGCCACGTCAGATTGGGCCATGCCGTTTCAGCCAAATGATAATAAAATAGAGGTGGACAGGTGGCCTGTGTAATGATTGCCAACGATTTGGCAACGTTCTATGAGTAATGGAAAGCCTTTCCATGTTCAAAAAAAAAAATATATGGCATGGCGATACAGCACGCGGCCGGCTTGGGGCGCGACGGAGCCCGCGGCGGCGGCGACAGCGACGATCTAGCACGCTGCCGGCCGGCGCGTGGTGGAGCCTGTAGAGGCGAGCGCGGGCGCCACGTGCTAAGCTCGCAGCGATGGCCTACCATCGTCCTCGGTAGCCTTCCCGTTCCCGTCTTCCCTTGCCCGCGCCTTAGCTGGAGAGCCCACGCCCACGCCATGGCCAGAG
>JAKNSH010182728.1:0-15683 GCA_027790015.1 Cymbopogon flexuosus | reverse complement strand
TTCTCCTCTCTCTCTCTCACGCGCGTGGCCTCCCTCCCCTCTTGCGCTAGCTGCCCCCACCTACCCAACCGCCCACCACCCGCAGCCAGCCACTTGTGGCCGGCCCCAGCTACCGCCCCCAAGCCGGCCTCAGCCGCCCACGCCGCCACCGCAGCCGGCCACCACCGGCAGCCGCTGTCCAATCTGCCACCCGTAGCAGCCACGTCGGGTCCCTGACCGAAAACCTTGGCAGTCAAGGTTTTTTTTTTGGAAAGGAGGAAGTATAATAAATACACATGCTAAAAGTATATTACTAATAAAGATTCCATCATCTAAAAAACTCCTAAGACCAAATGCTACATTTCAATATGACTCTCGTCTAGTGAATAATAAAAATCTCTCCGGTTTATTTTGGTTAAAGATATCTTGGGGGCCTCGGTTAAGAATAAAAAAAAAATCTGATTTTAGGACACTCAAATAGTACTATTACCTCGACTTCGAAACTTCAAGTATATACTCCCTCCATATCGGATTTAGAAGTTGTTTTAGATAAGCTTTGGGTCAAACATTGGGAATATAAATCATCAATAACTTTTAAATTACCGAGATTGCAAATGTGAAAATTATATGAATAGATTTGTCTTGAAAAATACTTTCATAAAAGTATACATATATCATTTTTTTCATAAATATTTTTATAAAAACAAGAGGTCAAAGTTGTGTTTTGGAGACCGTGTCTCTGTCCTAAACGACTTCTAAATCCGATACGGAGGGAGTATACTATTACAAAACGATCCTAGCATATAATTTGGCTTTTGAAAAAGGTAGCAAGGAATGCGATTATGTGTTATAACCGAGTGAGTCTATGTGTGCACACCACAAAGCGAACACGAGTGCCTAGCCGAGTCAGTTAGCTAGGTGGCTTTATTAGTACTCCTCAAGTCTTGGATTCGACTCCTCGTAGGAGTGAAGGCAAGGATTAAGATTAAAAATAACCTGCAAGAGAAGTTTACCTTCTATCTTAAACAAAATGTTCAAAGGCAGTCTTACCCTTAGCAAGTCAAGTGTTTTTTCTTGCACATCACAAGGACTAGAGACAATTTATTTCTATTACCTTTAAGAAGGATTTATATTTTTTAGTTAGTAACTAAACGTATGCATACACATAAATACAGTAGTGGCAAGGGTGAGAAGAAGCTAAATATCAAGTATTATACTTCCTCGTCCTATAATATGACGTATTCTTGCATTCAAATTTGTACACAAAGTATAAGAGATCTAATTAGAGGGACAAGAGCTGGTTTGCATTAAATTATCGCACAAATTAGTATAAATTACCTATATAGATACGTTACACTTATCAACTAATCTTTATTAATCATGCTAATGATAGCGTAGTAGGAAATAAAGTGAGGGCATACTGTCTTATATACAGTGGCGGAGCTCGTCAATTTTGAAGCCTAGGGCCACCGTCAAAGTGTGTATACATTTCCGCACCCGGTTATAATGAAAGTTGAATTTGTCTCTAAAGAAAATACTAACCACACGTGTCCTAATAACCATAGATAACAAACTAGCTTATAAATGAAAAATTTTAGGTGGTATATCTCAATTCCATGCTTAATACACAACACATTTTTTAAGAAAAATCTTCGTCTTTGATGCTTGCAAATCTATATAGTTAAATATTAAATAGAATTTAGATTCGAGGAAGAATTACCAAGGCTCAAGGAGTGTCCTCTTGCAAGTTGCAATCGGCTAGTAGGTCTATCAGAGGACAGAGGCATGTAGTAAAAAAAAAAAAGAAAAAAAAAAGAAAGAAAGAAAGAAAGAAAGAAAGAAAACGGAGCACGGAGGTACCAGTGGCCTGCGCCTGCCTATTGCGTTGTCTGCCAGCTTGCCGCAAATTCTGCATGCCGAGCGCGGAACCGTCTAGTGCGGCCGTGCGGGCCGCGACACTTGCAATTGCGCCGGGACCCGGGAGGACGGCAGTTGCGAGGATGAATCTGGCAGTTGCTACGCTGGACTGATGGGCCGATTGAAGTGTAAACATTTGGCCCAATGTGCAGTAAAAGGCCAGAAAAATGCATATACTATAAGGATTTTTGGGCCACGTCTAGGGCCGTGGCCCTAGTGGCCCTAGGCCCAAATCCACCCCTGCTTATATATTACTCTTATTAATCCGTCCTAAGATCTTCATACTACACTATATTACAGGATGAAAAGTATGTTTTTTTTTCTAGATAAAACAACCAAAAGTTCCGGCTTCAGCTTCTCACAAAAGAGAGGCATCAGACCAAGCTTATTACAAGTTCACTCCAACGAAACTGACACGTGTACAAACTATAGTTCCGAAGGCGATAACTAAAGTTCCAACCATTTAAAGCAAAAATAAACATGGCTTTTGACTCTAAATAAACATGAGAAGTACGTACCTCTTATCTTGTAAGAATGCTCTAAGCTTGTCTATCAGTTGGCGCTCATCATCTGATTGGTCGACACTACTCCCTAGTTCTTTCAGCATATTAGCTAGTATCTTGGCAACATTAGGGTTCCGTGAAACTGGTACAAAACATGAGCAATTAAATTGACCTTTGATTTTCTGGTAAACTTGACTTGCAAGAGTTGTCTTTCCGAGACCTCCAAAACCCACAATAGATACAACTTTGAGTTGATGTCCATCGTCACCATTCTTCATCAGAAACTTGATGATCTCCTCCCTTGGACCTTCAATACCAGCAACAAGTTTCTCCGCTTCCACATACAGTGCTGGCAACCGAGGATCGATATGAACCACCTTGCTGAAATTAATAGCCTGGTCATCGACCTTGTACCTCAAGCGGCGCTCACTTTCTTCCTCTACCCGAGCCTTGAGTTCTTCGATTAGTTTATCAATCTTGCGGCGTGACCATATCTTTTTAATCTTACTTGCCGTCTTCTTGACAAGGTTAGCTTTATCACCACCTTTGCTCATCTTGTATATGAAGAGGTCGATGCAGTCTTCAATATCGTAGCTGAGCTCACGCACCTTGT
The DNA here is from genome assembly GCA_027790015.1 of Cymbopogon flexuosus. Lineage (NCBI taxonomy): Eukaryota > Viridiplantae > Streptophyta > Magnoliopsida > Poales > Poaceae > Cymbopogon > Cymbopogon flexuosus. The sequence goes on along the minus strand of JAKNSH010182728.1, from coordinate 12,671 downwards.
TCCTCCAATCCTTGAGCTGCCCATCCAACCTCTCCTCGTTGCTGGCCAGCTTCTCAAGCAGAGCTTGCATGCTGCTCAGCTCCCTTGTTAGATAGGTGATCTTGGTCTTCACTCCTTTCTGAAGCTTGTACTCCCCTTGTATCAACGCAGAGAGCTTGGGAAGCAGGGTGCCTATCACACCCATTGAAGCACTGACTATAGGAGCAGCCATAGGCGATGTTGTTGCCTCTGTCTCTCACAACCTTCAATTCGTCCCTGTCTTGCTTGTGGATGGAGAAATGATTCTTCTGCTGTGGTTGCAACTGCAAGAGTGTGTATACGTAGAAATAATAAACAATGCGTCGGCGGCTCTGCTGCTGTGGTTGCAAATGCAAGAGTGTGTTTGAATGCTTACCGCCGGCGTGGAATCCTCTGTGGCTCTGCCTGCGCGCGCGGAGCTTTTGGTTGGCAGATCCGGGAAGCTCGCCCAGGTTCAGGCAGTCCTCCACACCAGGGGCGGCCGACGGAGAGGCATGGCTGTCCCCACTGGCAACAGACGACCTGTGCACCAGGCGAGCTCAGCTCGATCTGGTAGGATGTTCTTTGTTTGATTCGTGCTATGTGGAGCAAAGGAAAGAGTGGAGGAGGTGTAGCCGAGGCCTGAGAGCGGGCGGTGGGAGTGGATCTGGCCGGTGAGAAGGCTTGAGCTGGTGAGATGGGGAGGAGCAAAGCGATGGCGGCTGCCTGTTTTGCTGGGAAGGAGAGAGGCCAAAGGGAAAGGCGACGTGTTGGTTGGGAGGAACGACAACGACAAAGGCCACGCCTGAGAGGGTCTTTGTTCCTGACTTCCTAGTGTGAACGCCGATCATCAGGAGTTCAGGACAATGAGCCGCAAAATCAAATTAGCAACCACACTGACGACACAGACAAATGGCAAATTAGACACGGCAGAATCTGCACCATGCTCTGCATACTGCATCTGCGGCGTCAGCATGAATGTACGTACAGCAATCGAATCTGATGCAGCCATGGAAATCCGTCCTTTGATGTAATGTGAATCAGATGCTTTGTCACTCAGCCATGTTGGTGCATAGTGCTAAATATTACTATCTAGGCCTTATTCTCTTTGCTAGAAATTCTAATCCTTCTCTATCATATCACCATCATATCAATCTTTAGCCGCATGCATGGAGCATTAAATATAGCTAAAAAAGTAACTAATTACACAGTTTGTCTCTAATTTATGAAACGAATCTTTTAAGCCTAATTAGTCTGTAATTGGATAATAATTACCAAATACAAACGAAATGCTACAGTGTTTCGGAATTCTAACTTTCTAACATTCCGACCTAAAGAGAACAAGGCCCTAGACGATCCTGGTCTGGTAAATGTTCTCTGCACCATCTGTTGTAAGGCCTTGTTTTCTTTGATGGCAAATGTTAGAAAGTTAGAATTCGAACTCCTGTAGCACTTTCGTTTGTATTTGATAAATATTGTCCAATCATGGACTAACTGGGCTCAAAAAATTCGTCTCGTGATTTAGAACCAAACTATGTAATTAGTTACTTTTTTTTATCTATATTTAATGCTCCATGCATACGGTCAAAGATTGATGTGATGGAGAGGAGTTAGAATTTTTAGCAAAGAACAAGGCACTAATTTCTCTCGCCCTTTCCTCCTTGAAATCAGACAATCCTTGTGAGACAAAAAACAATCTGCACATGTGTGCAGTGGTAACACTGGTTCGTGCAGTGGTAACAATGGTTCTTTGTATAATGTTGCAAGCAAAGGATATGAGTATGGAAGATGCTGATTGACTGAGATCATATAGTAGTATATGTGTAATTTATTAGTATAGTAATAATGATAGGAAGGAAAGCTGCTGGAAACAAATCGTGGAGAGAAACAGCCAAACAGGTAGAGGTAAGCATGCAGAATTCCAAGAATAAATGATTAAATAATTGATTCGATCCATGCCAACACGATACTTGAAGTCGAAGAGCAGTTTGGTTAGTAGGTGGCCCGTCCCTGAATTTCCACAGCTTCCTCCGACTTGCTGCTTCAACTTTGATCTAGTTTTGAAATATTTTTTTGTAGAAGTTCAGCTGGGATTTTCCCCCCCATCATACTAAATCCCATTCCGTTGGAAGGATGCGGGTGTATGATTGTTGTGCATTACCTGTTGCTTATTTACAAGATAGGGTCATAAACACTCGCCATGTTGTCAACCAAAACTTTGACCGTCCGATCGCAGTTGAAGTACGTATTGAGTGAAAACACAAAAAAAGGTCGTGTCCTTAAGTGCTTTAGACTTTGACCCACTAGGAAGTTTTTTTTTTATTTTTTTATTTAGGGTTTAGGGAGTTAAGTACGTTGGTGGCCCAAAAGACATTATAGACTAACCTTTTTTTTAGAGGTATTTGATCATTTATCCCCCTTTGTACTGATACGCCTCTGGTTCAAAAAAACCCTGGAATATATTTTATTATCTCAACAATAGTACAAACTGTGCATGAATGTGCACATGTTTAGAGATTACTTTTAGCCTTATATATTAGGATTGAGGGAGTACTTGTAGTTTGTAGGGTCTTCCCAACAATTGATATGTGTGCTGCCTCATGATCCCTACTTCATTTCTGCTAGAGATTAGCGAGCCATGGACAAGTACTTAACTGGTTGGTTACAACACAAGGAAACACAAGCATGAATGAACTCTTCAAAACTAGCAGTTGCCATAACACCAACACCATGATGATTGATGAGGACAAAACTATACAGCATGCATTATGTATCAGAATATATTAATAACAACGAATCCACGTACCATTGGGATTGGCAGGAAAATGCACATGATTAGTTAGGTCATCTTTCCCTCGAAAGTCAGGTCTCCAATAAATCGATTTGGAGTGGCAGGACCGACCGGCTATATAATATGTTAATAATAATGGAAGTCGGCGCGCGATGTCCCAACTCCCAACCTCTGCAGCTGCCTGGTTTGCGTGGTTGATGGTGGTGGCCATGTAGACGATGGACCCGGCCTGTCTGGAGCCTAGTCGCCGCGAAGCTCCCATTCTTCACGGCACCCTGCGCCTGGGACGAAGATGCACATCACACATGCCACTCCAAATCGATTCATGAGCTCACCTGCAGGCTGCAGCTTGCTTTCATCTGTTGCTTGGCTGCTCTAAGATGGCAGTTGACTGACCGATTGAAAGGGACTATGATATGTTTCCTTTCATCATTTACATCAACTCCTCTGATTAGTCTTTTGACTGACGTGAATTGTTTAAATACAGAATCCCTGGCTGATCTTGCGCCACCTCTCTGTTCTGTTTTCCCATGAACAAGCGATTAGATTGCCGATTACATTTGGCCTCTTTTCTGATCCTTGAGACAGACGATTCCGTGCTAGCTAGTCCATGCATGCGACATGATTCTCTGTTCCTATTGGCCGGCACGCATCAGATCAGAGTATATTAGTAGAAAGAAAAGCCTTTGAGCAGACGGGGCTGGCTGATGTCAGATATTCTTGTGTTTCATACTATGTCAGAAACGTACGGAATTGAGCTAGATGTGCTTCAATGTTGTAGAGGCCAGTGCATTCACATGTTTCAGGAAGAAGAAAGATCATCAAGGCCTGTAATTCCCTGCTAGCATTTTCCTGCTGCTGCTGTAATTATTATTTCACGTGGCAGGACAGAACTTCAAACAGGTTTATTATTACAGAGCGAGGTTAGACATCCGAGGCCTTGTTTAGTTCCCTAAATTTTCTCCCAAATTCCACTATGCAAAAAGAAGATTCCTCATCATATTAAAATATTGGTACATGCATAGAGTTGTAGATGAAATCAAAAACTAATTACACAGTTTGGTTATACTTTGCGAGACGAATATTTTGAGCCTAATTAGTTAAAATTTAGATAATTTTTACCAAATACAAACAAAATACTATAAAAATTCTGATACAGTAATTCTAACCCCAATTCCACGAACTAAACAAGGCCCGAATGAAACCTAAAGGGTGGATTGCACTGCCAAAAAAGACATGGGCAGAGCAGGTCTGTCGTGCATTGCCTCTGAAAGCTGCAATCACTGCAGTATTATATGGTACGCTGGGCTCACCGTTCTTACGGACTTGTACGCTGGGCTCCACTGCACGGTTTCAGGTCTGAGCATTGCTACCATCTCCCCCCGCAGGCGGTCACAACTTTTCACAGGATATGTTACAAGTACTTATGCTAATGTTTGGTTATTCTTGATAGGTAGCCACAGACCAAATTTAGGTGTGGTGATCAAACTGTTAGTCATGTCCTAGACAAAATTTGTCAAGGATATAGTAATGTAATCCGATGATCCAAACAGATCATAAAACCAACACATTCATCCCAACCTCACCCGTCCGGTCCCCAACTAACAGATCGAAGAGGGAAGGGACCATTGCAAATTAAAGGCAATTGAAGAGCTGCCGCTAACTAGACAGGCCTTCAACTCCTTAATTAATTCCAGACACTTCCAAGTTCGCACTTGCCTGAATAATTGTTTCCCACTCCATGAGCTGATATAATAGAATAGAATACTATATAATAACCTAGTATTTGTTTGGTGAGCAACTTCTTCATAATATAATGGGACCGATAATAACAAAATTATCCCGGGCTCGATCTGGACCCGAGAAGAAGACGGAAGCAGATGTTCTCGGCACGGTGAAGCAATTTTGTTTGTCCATATACTGGTCAAAAAGAAGATTCCCCATCACATCAAAATATCGGTAAATACATAAAGTACTAAATATAGATAAAATTAAAAACTAATTGTACAGTTTTGTTGTACTTTGCGAGACGAACATTTTGAGCATAATTAGTCAAAGTTTGGATAATTTTTACCAAATACAAACAAAATGCTACAGAAATTCTGATACAGTAATTCTGATCCCATTTTTGTGATTAAAAAAGGCCAAGGCCGAAGATTACAGAAATTTACTGTTATCGAGCGGCGCCTACTATTATTGCTGGGTGCATTGTCCTTTGCAATAAAGTCCATCGTCTTGCCATTGCGCCCAATGCCCATCGCTAGTTATAGATTTCGTGTACTCAACCCTCCAAGGGCCTTTGCACACTCCTTTTGGTGGGCGGCTTGTGCACCATAAATACCCACATCAGGACCCTCTTTTGGTGCGCGCGGTGCCTCTCATCACATAAACTTTCTCTAGCACCAAGCTACCACTCTAGCTCTAGCTAGTGTGTTGTCCTTCTCCCTTCCTGCTCTCTCTCTCTCTCTCTCTCTCTCATACACAAACACGAACACACACAGCTAGCACATCATCAGATTGAGGAAAGAAAGATGGTTGAAACAATGGAGGAAACAAGCAGGATCCCTGGGTACTTCAAGAACAAGGGCATCCTGATCACTGGCGCAACAGGCTTCCTTGGAAAGAGTAAGCAAGCATATGCATTTCTCTCTTGCATGCATGCATTGTGTGCTCACCTGACTTCACTTCCCCTGTCCTGGTACGGTGCTCATCTCTTTCTGCCGTCGTCTGCCTGCAGTTCTTGTGGAGAAGATACTGCGGGTCCAGCCGGACGTCAAGAGGATCTACCTCCCCGTGCGTGCGCCGGACGCAGCATCGGCCAAGAAACGGGTCGAGACTGAGGTGATCACTTAACCACGCACTGATTACTAAGCACTATATATAGTGGCGAAGTAAGCTCATGTTGCAAAGAACCTGATAATAACATTCTTCAGATAAAACAATTATCCAAGTTGCTCCTACTTCTTGGTGTGTGCCCGTTTCATTCATTTTCTTCTTTTTAATTTATCTATATATGCGAATAAGAAGCGATCTAGTCTGCATGTGGTACAAGCTAGTAATTAACAATATAAGTATTGCTCTAGATGTGTATTTAGTACAAGATAATTTGTTCACTTGTGGCGATGGATTGGGTACTTGTTGACATGCAAGCTTTTTCATGTTGGTATACTCCGATAGCGCCATATCTCTCTATACGTACATCGCAATCCACCACTGAAGTCCTTATCATATCATAGGTGATGGATCGAGATCACCAGTAGTACATCCTAAAGCAGCTACTGGTGTTGCAAACATATTTATTAGGTCACCTAAATATTTCAGAATGTTTTTGAAAGAAAATCAAAACAATAGCAGGCGTGTATATTTTGTTGTAGCGGTGTTTTGAGACATAAAAAGGTGAGCAAAGCATATGGAGCAAGTTACGCCACCACAACCACAAGAAACAGCAACTGTAGATCTGAAACTTCAGGTCTGTTTAGATTGTAAAAAATTTCAAATCGATGAATAGTATTATTTTCGTCTTATTTGACAAATATTGTCCAATCGTAGACCAACTAGACTCAAAAGATTCATCTCGTGATTTTTAACTAAACTGTACAATTAGTTAATTTTTTTATCTACATTTAATGTTTTATACATATGACTAAAAATTGATGTAATAAAAAAACAGTAAAAAAACTTAAAATTTGGATGGTACGTAAACAAAGGCCTTAGCCAGGAGAGCCATTTCAGCTGCAGCTGCAGCAGGTTAGAGTACATGAGTTATGGCAAGAGTATAGGGCGCTGGTGGTACGTTGTCAGGAGCAACGTACGAGTAGTAATTGCATGCCTCCTCGGCACTTGTACTGCTGCATGCATGCCCAATTCAATGTGCAGCAACATCGCTGCCTCTCTACTGTCTTTTTTTTTCTTTGACAACTTTTTTTTTTTTTGACAACTCCTCTCTACTGTCTTGAACCTTGATGCGTGCTTGCTGGGAAAACGGTGTGCTGGCCTGCGCGCGAGGCAGCCAAGCTCATCTGCTAGCTAGAATTACTAATGACATGCAAGAAACTTCAAATTCAGTCGTCCTATATTTTCTCTTCAATTTGGTCCAATATCGTTTGCGATATTTCTTATTTATAGTCATTATAAGTTGCTGCATGTGTCCTGTAGAACTGCATGTGTTGTTTGTTTATTTGCTTTCTTTTTCACTTGGGATAGATGTACCACGTACTCTTGTCTCAAGTTAAATCAGCTTCTATAGTTGTTCTAAGTCAAACTATTATAAGTTTGACCGACTCTATTAAAAAAGCACTGATAATTATGACACCAATTAATACCACTAGATACACACCATAAATATATTTTATAGTATATTTATTTGGTGTCATAGATATTACTTTCTTCATCTCAAGTTGTAAGTCGTTTGATTTTTTTTTATCTCAAATTTGACCACTCATCTTATTTAAAAAAATTGTATAAACATAGTTAAATTTAAGTCTTCATAAATTACTTTTATTAATAAAAGCCATGACAAAAAAAAGATATTTTACATAAATTTTTGAATAAGACAAATGGTCAAACTTGGTGTTAAAAAGGTGAAATGACTACTTTTTTATATAAAGTTAGTCAAACTTAGATAGTTTGACTTACGTCGAGAAATTGGTTTATTTTGCGACAAAGTTGTATTTATCGGCATTCCAATTGAACCTCGTCGCGGTAGGACTGTATTTTGTAACCATAAAGGAACTGTTGCGTGTACAGAAAGAACCATGCAACGCAATGCAAGGGGTCCCTAGGTACCTAGGTAGCGGCCAGAGTTCAATGCTTGATTATTGTCACCGTGGTCCATCAGATCCGTCTGTTTGTACTGTACACAAACTTAAGGGCACTGGCAATTTTCAGTTTTTGACGTTTCACGCATCTGGACCTAGCTGACAGAAACTTCTATTTTATATGCAAACCATACTAAGAAATGGACCACCATACTACCATAGGACACCCTGCAGCCTCCTACCCTACCCGGCACAACACAACCATGCACTGCACGTCTGCACTGCTGAGGCGAGATCGTCCGTACCTCACTACATCACCTTCAGGATCCATCTATGCATGTGGGGCTGGGGCACATCAAGTCTTTAGTGGACAAGAACATTTAGGTTAATGCTGAGACACATCATGCCATGGGCCATTAATTAGATACTCCCACGGTCCGAGAAGAATGCAATTACGAGAGTTGCGCCGGTTAAAATAGCTTAACTTTGATCAACATTATAGTAAATAATATTAGTATTTGTGTCTTTAAATAAATTTATGATGAAAATGTATTATACAACTTATCTAGTGATACTTATTCACTTTTTCTATATGTCTGTGGAAAGAAATTTCTCTCTCTTGTATCTTCAACGTTATTTAACACCTTTAGATGATGATTGGTCGGGTCCTCTTCTGTTAGGTGCCCTTGTGTAGCATCTAGGCCGACGTGATGCGATTTGAGACACATGCTAATCCAAATTAATCTGGTTGGCACGCAGGTGATCGGGAAGGAGCTGTTTGGGCTTCTCCGGGAGACGCACGGCAAGGGGTTTCAGTCCTTCATCGAGGAGAAGGTCGTCCCGCTGGCCGGAGACATCATCCACGAGAACCTGGGCGTGGAGGATCCCCAGCTGAGCCAGATGACTCGGGAGCTCAACGTCATCGTCAATGGAGCTGCCACAACAAACTTCTACGAGAGGTACGTGTAATGTGTATACGGTATTCTTTCATACTCCCTCCGTCCGGAAATAATTGCACTTCTTTGACTGATACCATTTGTGTTTGACCATTCGTCTTATTTAAATTTTTTATATAAATAAAGAAATAAATAAATTATTATAAAAATATTTCTAATAATAAATTAAGTCATAAGAAAATAAATCATATTTATTAAAACTATGTGAATAAGACGAATGGTCAAACAAGAATGCTAAAAGTCAAAGAAGTGTATTTATTTCCGAATCAGAACTAGGTGGTCACTGCTCTGTTCTGACTGACGCTCCTGCATGCATTGCAACTGCAAATGGTACCTCATGAAGTCAGCTCAATGTTTATGGACCGGTTGGTCCATATAGATGGGTCCCATGACAGTGGTCTTTAGTTGTTTCAATTGCTCCATAATGTTCAGCCTGATTGGTACAGTCCATAAGTAAATAAAATATACTATATAAAGCCCAACGACATTTATGGCCATGGGAGTTGACGGAGGGTGAGAGAGAGTTTAATATTTCTTTATTCTTATGAGCAGGCCATAAGTCTATACATACCTGAAACTATGGACTGCTATAGAGACTACTTGCACAATATATATGGACCACTTTTTAGTCTTATGGACCACTTTACTTCAAGATTGTGGTTGCTCTAATGTGCGTGTGCACACTGCGCAGGTACGACGTGGCCCTGGATGTGAACGTGATGGGAGTGAAGCATATTTGCCAGCTGGCCAAGCAGTGCCCTAATCTCGAGGTCGTCCTCCATGTCTCCACGGGTAAGTATGGATTGCCACTGTAATATATTTTATTTTCGATGATGATTAGGAAGAAACGGTAAACTGAAACTGAAACTGCATGCAGCGTATGTGGTCGGCGAGAAGCAGGGGGTGATCATGGAGCGGGCGTTCAAGCCGGGCGAGACGCTGACGGAGACGGGGACGGAGCTGGACATCGACGTCGAGCTCCGGCTAGCCAGGGACTACCAGCGGCAGGTCGCCGGCGACGACGCGGAGCAGAAGAACGAGCGGAAGGCCATGAAGGAGCTCGGCCTCGCCAGGGCCCGTGAGTTCGGCTGGCCTAACACGTACGTCTTCACCAAGGCGCTCGGGGAGATGACGCTGGCGCGGGAGCTCGCCGGCGTCGGCGTCCCGGCCGTGATCGTGCGCCCCAGCATCATCACCAGCATCCAGAAGGAGCCGCTGCCCGGATGGATCGAAGGCACCAGGACCATCGACGCCATCCTCATCGGCTACGCCAAGCAGAGCCTCTCCTGCTTCCTCGCCGACCTCCAGCTCACCATGGACGTGGTAGTAATTAACTGCTGCTCACCGCTAATCAACCACTGCAGTTGCACCAGCCAACCAACCAACCAACCAACTGCTGCATCGATCGGCTTTAATGACAATGACATGCACCTTGCAGATCCCCGGCGACATGGTGGTGAACGCGATGATGGCCGCGACGGTGGCGCACGCGACGACGCAGCACCGCCAGACGCCGCCGCCGCCGACGGTGTACCACGCGACGTCGTCCCTGCGCAACCCGGCGCCGTACGCGGTGCTGTACCGGACGGGGATCCGGTACTTCAGCGACAACCCGCGCCGGGGCACGGACGGCCGGCCCGTGCGCACGCGCAAGGTGCACTTCTTCGGCACCGTGTCGGCGTTCACCGCCTACATGGTGCTCCGCTACAGGCTGCCGCTGGAGCTGCTGCGCCTGCTCAGCCTGCTCTGCTGCGGCCTCCTCTTCTCGCGCCTCTACGCGGAGCTGGACCGCAAGTACAGGTTCGTGATGCGCCTCGTCGACCTCTACGGGCCATTCGCGCTCTTCAGGGGCATCTTCGACGACGCCAACGTGGAGAGGCTCAGGACGGCCATGGCCGCCGCCGACCGGGTCGAGTTCAACTTCGACCCCAAGACCGTCGACTGGGACGAATACTTCTACAGGATCCACATCCCAGGGGTCATGAAGTACGTGCTTAACTAGTGTAGCGGCCGGCACGACTCACATTGTTATTGTTGCTGCTACGTTCATCCAATCCAATGAATTATTAAATTATTAAATCCATCGGCGTTGGCGTGCGTGTGTATGTACATATACACATTGTTAGTGCTATACTACGTTCATCGTCGTCCCACTTATCCTCGATTCGAATCAAAATGTATCCACTCGAGCAGCTTCTTAATTTAGTGTTGATTTAGCTGGACCTGATGACGATTAATCATCATCCTGTGTTCCTCATATCAGTCACGTCGTTAATTTAATTAATTATATTTACGAGCAGGGGTTCTTTGCATATATTCAATTGTTGGAGATCTTTTGGCGACTACTAGGTCAGAGATCGGCATCGTAGCTTGTTGGTGGTGTGCTCATGCGCAATGATTGAATTGCTACATCTTGCCTGTCTGTCAAAATAATGTTGCATGGACCCGAAGTCCAATCTCTTCTATGGACCCCTGCTCTGGATGGGTGGCACAGCATATAACCTGAAATCAATCACACGACTCGACTGATCCGCTTGGTGTAGCTAGGAACATCTGTGCAGGAATTGATAGGTTTATTGACCGCATGATTTTTTTATGTGTCAACCAAAACTGAAAAATGTTGATCAAAGGGTATGATCAAGTGGAGAGGAACTCTCGGATCTTTGGCCTGAAAGTCTCGGCGACCGCGGCCCAGGCGGCCTGCGTGGGGTGAACGTTGTCCCAGTAGAAGTGTTTGCTGGGGTCGTCGCACAGCGCGTACTGCCTCCTCCCGTCGTCGTCTTGCTGGCCGCAGTAGCCGCCGGTGCTCAAGAAGGCCTCGCAGCACGGGCGCCTCGGCTCAGCGAACCTGCTTGCTGTTGCCGCCGCCTCCGCGAAAGCCGCGAAGGGCGCGTTGAGGTCGAGGAGGAGGAAGGTGCGGTTGGCCGGGTCGAGCGCGGCGAGCACGGACTGGAGCGCCGCGTTGTGCTGCGCCGCGCCCGCGTTGGCGACCGGGTCGCAGCCGCTGTAGTTGAGCGCGCGGGTGAAGAGCGGCGTGCACCCCAGCGGGTGCAGGTTGGTGACTACCACCCTGCGCATCCCGACGTCGTCGCGCAGCCGCCGGAGCTGCTCCCCGAGCTCACGCACCACCGTCGGGATGTAGGCGATCGCGGCCTGCGTGCGTGCCATTGCATGTTTTAGGGAATCTCATGTGGTCATTGTTGTTTGTATAGTAGTAGTTAAACTCACGCTTGTGCTGTTGTCCTTGTAGGCGGCGTAGGATTAGTCGTTGCCGGAGACAACGACGAGCGCGACCCCCGCCGCGGGGTGGTGCTGCGCCTGGAACAGGTCGATCTGCGCGCTGATATTGCGCTGAAAGTTGCCGGTGTCCAGCACGCCCGCGCCGCCGACGGCGAAGTTCATGCCGCGCGCCAACAGCCCCCGGGTGGCGCCCCGCCGCAGCTTGTACGCCACCGGCGTTGGCATTCCCATGGCCGAAGCTGCATTCCGCATGGTTCCGATTCCAATTTCCAAGCAGCAAACCGACAGAAAAGAAATATATCAAAAACCTTTGCGGCTTTGCCACTAGTTTATAATAGTATAAGTTGTACTAGGAGTTGAGAATTTGAGATGCACGCGCGCATGTGCTAGGTGTTTAACTAGCTAGTGACTAGTGAATAATGACACCGTGTGGCATTCCATTAGCAGATTCAGATTCAGATTCTTGGCCATTTAGGGTGCGTTTGCGACCCTGGCTCGGCTGGGCGCTGCGACGTGGGGTGCAGGTGGCCTTGTTTGCGGCCTTGGCCCGCGAGTGAGCCCGGCCCCCAGCAGCCAAAAGTGACGCCGGAGCCTGGCTCTGGAGAAACGCGATTTTCCTGCGTTTCTGTGCGGCCTGGCTGCTTTCGGCTCAAGCGAGCGCTCATGGGGCTGTTCACATCACCTCCCAACACTTTCCTCTTTCTCACCTCTCGCATCTCGCGTACCTCCGCCCGCCGCCGCCGTGAACCCCAACGCCATGGCCGTGCAAAGGGGATGAGGAGGAGGAGGGTGTGGAGGAAGGGCTTCGTCAGGCAACACGAGCTGGGTGCAGCAGGACCCCAACACCTTTCTCTTCCCTGGTCGGACTCTACCGACGCGTCCCAGGCCGCCGGCACGTCCGTCAGCGCGCCCTCGTCCGTCGAGACGGAC
>JAKNSH010182280.1:0-10658 GCA_027790015.1 Cymbopogon flexuosus | reverse complement strand
CTCGCCGCGCCCAAGGCCGCCCGCCGCCCGCCGCAGCTGCCGCACCCGCACGCTCGCCGGCCGCCCCCGCCTTCGCCTGCCGGATTGGGAAGAAAGGAAAGAGGGAGGGAGCAGCGCCGACCGGCGGAGGAGCAGAGGAGCCGCCTTGCCTGCGCCGCCCGCCGCACGGAAGGGAGAGATTGGATAAGGGAGGAAGAGGGAGAAAAAAGAAAAGGAAAGAGAAAAAATATAAAAAAAATCTGATGTGTGGGTAGTTGGATAGAGTTTGCTATAGAGGTTGTATGGGTGCGGAAAACAAACTGTAAAGGAATCTTAGTGACTGGATTCTTAGAGATCGAATTTAGAGGTCCATAAATGCAGATGGTCTTAGCCCCTCAACTAGTGTTTGCGCCTCGCCCGCACGGCGACAGTGGCGTCGCCAGAAATGTGGCGTTCGATTTGGACGCCGGACTTTGGGCACATTGAGACGCAAAAAATGAACTACCGCCAGTTGGAAAAATATGCGATTCACTCCATGACCCGATCTGTTTGTATTACGAAACCGTTGGCTTTACTTCGGCTTGACAGGAAGGAAGTGCGGCGGGTCACTCGGTCTCTCGAAGTCACATATGCTTTGACTCGTGAGTGGTGAGTGGTGACTGCTGCTGCTTCACGATCCACTGGCCCAACAATGCGCGCCGTCGCCTCCCCACACGCGCCTCCTCGCCCGGAGCCACCCTCAGCCGTCCGATCAAGATCCAACGCCCCCGAACACGCCACTTTCCCACCAGCCCCCGTCACCGCCGCCGGCCGTCTCCGCCTCCGCCGACGACCGGAGCCAGGGTTCTCGCCTCTGCCCACCCGATCGAGCCGCCCCATGCCTCCTCCCACTGTGACGGTCGCCTCCGCAGCCGGCGGTTCCTTCCTCGAGCTCACCTGCCCGGCGGACTTTGCCGCCGTCGCCGCCCCCGGCGGCCGCTTCTCTGTCGTCGGCTTCGGATCCCTCCTCTCCGGTGAGCGGGACGCAGATCGTTGTCACGGGTATGGATTCCTCGAGCCCCTGAACCTGCTAGGCCTGACGCTTTCGAGCCTCCTGGTTGGTGGCAGAGCGGAGCGCGAGGAGCACGTTCCCGGAGCTGGAGGGCTTCCGGGTCGCCGTGCTGCGGGGGTTCCGCCGGGTCTTCGCCCACGCTGCCCCCATCTTCTTCGAGCGCGGCATCGCCATCGAGGCCACCAAGGTCCCCATGCCTAGTAGTTCTGTACTCATGTCATCGTTTAAGTAGCAGGTTTCTTCGTGTATTTGTCATTCTGCAAGGTGGATAAGATTTTGATCAGGGCATGGATGACTTGGATGTATGATTCACTAAAAATTTGCATTTCCGAATGAAATGGGACTATGTTATTTCACTAATTCACTAACTCTTCCTGATCCTTAGTTTTTGTAGAGGATTTCAGATACTTTTTTTTTAGCAGACCAATTCATTGAACTAGCACACCTGTTGTTTCAGTGTTGTCTATGATATTGGCATGTGCTGTACATACCTCTTTTTCAGTCCTTGCATACTCTTGAATGTGCAGACAATAAAGGCAAATATGCACTTGGTACTAGTGGTGCTTGGATGATAAATATGCACTTTGTACTAGGGGTGCTCGGATGATACTGCAATTTACCATCCTACACTACACAATGAAAATTGCAGTGCTAGTTACAATTACAACACTGGACGGCAAAAATGTTGGGATTTCAAATAACTAGCTGCATTGAACAAATATGTGTTTCTGTAACATGACTACTGAGCATCGGCATCACTGCTTTTGCAGTCTATTATCCTGATCCTGGAGAAAAATAAATTTCAATATGTTGTTGAGATCCAATGGTTTGCCATTGGACTATGTTTACCAATGCAGAGTACCGTATGTACTTCCTTGATAAAGCTACATTGCTGGTTTCTTGTGGTTTCATAACGTTCTCCTATCTCATTCCAGTATTGGGTGCTTGTAGGAATTCTCAAGCTTGAGCGTGGAGCCATGCGACGGTGAACTGATAGTAGTCACGGTTTTTGAGATCAAGGAGGAAGAGGTCAGGTGGTTTTCTCAGTGATATATTGTAATCATACATTGGTGAACTAATGGACTGTTCCTGAACTCCTTTTTGGCGGGGACTAAAAATTCATGATATTTGCAGGTACCAGCATTTATTGAGAGGGAACAAGAGTTTAGATTTCTTGCGGTGGGTAACCAGTTAATTCATTTCATGCTTGCACATCTAGTCTAACTTGTAAAGTGAATAAATTTGTGCAGTTTTAGATGTTCAGTTACCTAATGTGGAGCCTGAAGAGTTTAGATGTTCAATCACCCATAATTTGACTAGTTTTTCATAAGTCTTTTCTATCCACTTATTTGTGTTTTAATGTGTTTCAGGTTGTCCCTGAAGGATTAGATGGGGTACCTTTTACAAATCGTGCGGTAAGTACTCCTACTCTGCATTTGAAATCATAATTATAGTTTTTTTTTTGCTCTCTGCTTCTGCTTCCTTCCTACATCAGAGTTATTTTCTTCGTCTTGGTGGAATTTGGTGTTTAGGTTGTCTGCACGCGCTACAGCGATGAAGAATATTTCCAAGAGAGATGCCAAGGTTCAATTTTATGTCTTTACTTCATTCCAACTATTTTAAAACTGTTTTGCCGTGTGCTGTCAATCTGTCGCTCCAATTGCTGATCATCAGGTTTGGTAGGAGATAGTTGTTTATACTTAAAAGGAAACGGTAATCTGTTCTTGAGTTCATCCGGCCCCTTTAACTCTAGATTCTAGTTAAGCTAGACATGTTTGAATCCCGCTCAAATAAGTTTATGATGGAAGTTACTCTACCTAGGCCTGCTTTGGATTGGAGCAAAATTCCAAATTCCAAATTCTCTCTCCATCACATCAATTTAGGAACGCATGCATCATGCATGAAGCATTAAATATAGGTAAAAATAATAACTAATTACACAATTTGGTTGTAAATCACGAGACAAATCTTTTGAGTCTAATTAATTTATGATTAGACAATAATTGGCAAATACAAACGAAAGGGCTACAGTACACATCTTTGTAACTTTTGGAATTTTGCTCCAAACCAAACAAGGCCCTAGATTGTAGCAAAGGCTTTATGCTGACATTTCTCTACCTTCTTTTTCCTGCAAATCAAAACAGATGGAAGTTGTTCTTTTAAGGCAATGTAGATATGATTTCTAGGGAATTTCTTGAAATAATACTAAATCATATTTGATTCCATAGTCAATTACGTTTGAAATTTTGAGTGGTTACTTCTGCAGGAAGCAAGGAAATATATTATCAGCACTATGGACGATACAACATTGACAGAATATGGAGAGACGACATTTTGCCGTGCCGCTTATACCTCAGACATTGGTGAGTATTTGATGTTCAAAGATATATAACGTTAAACAGTATGTGGGGTTGCTTCTTTCATCTTGTAGATAAACTAGTAATTAACATTAGTGGGGGTCTAACTTGTGATCGAATTGGGATAAGCCTACTGTCTAGTTACACGTTCAAGCTACCAATAATTTAGCGTACAGTATATATTATTATCTGTTCTCTCTTGTATAGCTCATCCAATTATGATACCTCAAAGCAATATGCATCTCATGTAGAAATGATATCATTGCTTTCTGACAACTTGAAGCAAGATGCATGTCTGAAGCAATAGGAAATCATTGCTTTTTGATCATTGCAGTTATCCAAAGCAACACATTTCTCTACACACGACTAAGTGTGTACAAAGCTTGATGTTATCAATATTTTGTTAGCAATATGATCTTATTGATATTCCTGTGATTCTAATTGCTTTTCAGCGTTCTTGCTGCAAAAAATCTTGGAGAACCAGCATACAGCAACTTCTTAGACCACACCTATCTTGGTGACCGGAAAACTACAATAAGGGAATACTTGGCCACTACCGGAGCTGGAATCATGGAAGAGGAGCCTCCCGAGTCACTAAAAAGTCGATACGGTGGCTGATTTGATGACGACTCTCATATCCACCACAGCCTGAGCTCTCATATATCATATAACAGTTAGTGAACTAGGAGTAGTGTGTTCCAAGATGTTCGAAATAATGCATGGTGCTCCGTTGCAGAAGATCCAGGATTCTGCTTTTTTCGGCAAGTTGCGCCAAAACATGTGATTTCTGGCCAAATTGTGATTGATATGCATCTATAATTGCGACTGTTTGCTACCACAAAAATTCAGAGCCAGACACCCCCAAAAATGAGGACAAAATGGATCTTTTTCCCCCTTTTCTGATGGCTGGTGTTCGTTCTCGTACATTTTGACTGGCAAGGTATGAAAGCCGGAGACTTTTTTGTTTGGTCATCCACCAGCTGCAGTTCTAATCGTGGAGTGTCACGATCATGCGACAAACTGCACGTTCTGAATGGTGGACGGCGGCAATGCACTCTCTAGTCTCTACTACGAATGCGACGGGCACAATAATCGTAGTCTTGAGACGTGCATTTTGTTGCCTCTGCTTGACGTGACTGAAGCACGTTCAGGTTTCGTGTCTACGACGGCGGCGAGTGGAAGAAGAGGCAGATCGCCGAGCAGTCGTCGACGGCAATGCCACGCCGCCTGTGCCTCCACGCGCGGACAGCGCACTCCACCAGCCGCTTGGCCGCCTTCTCCCGGTCCGGCGTCCCCGCCACGATCCGCACGGCCTCGTCGTTGGAGAGCACGTCCCACACCTGCCGGAAAAAGTGTCATCGTCAGTCATCAGGCAATGACCACGATGAAAAAGGAGTGTTTGCGAAGAAAACAGAGAACTAAAGAAGAAGCCACGAAAGGTACCCCGTCGGTGGCGAGGATGACGAACTGGTCACCGCTGGTGATCCTCCTCTGCGTCACCTCTGGCACCGAGATGACGCCGCAGTCCTTGACGCAGTAGTCGCCGAACGCGCGCGACATGGCGAGCCCCGGAGACTCCCGGTTGGGCTGCCAGACGCGGTGCACGCCGGGCTCGTCGGGGAGGCAGTACACTTGGCCGTTGCACCGCCGGATGCGCTCCTTCTCCTCTGCACACATCGTGTTCCAGGACACAACGTCAGCAACGGCCGCCGTCCCAAGAATGCATGGCCGGTCAGGGGCTCAGGGCGCGCGGACAGCAGCGACTTACGTGGCAGGTTGGGCTTGAAGTCGACGGTGAGCTGGACGGCAGCTATGGCGCCGTCGTCGGACGTGGTGCCCAGGACGGCCCGGGAGTCGCCGACGTTGGCGACGACCATGAGGTCCCCCTGCTTGACGATGGACAGCGCGGTGCAGCCGCTCTGGACGGCGTCGAAGCGGCGGTTGAGTCGGAGCTCGTCGTCGACGGCGGCGCACGCGGCCACGTAGGACTGCTTCCAGAGGTCCAGCTGGCAGTCGCTGAGCTTCTTCTCGCCGCCGTCGATGAGCGACGCCAGCGCGAGCGCCTCCTGCCAGTGGCACAGCAGCGACGGCGGCAGCGAGTCGCGCACGGCCTTGGCGACGTAGTGGCCCCACGGGCCGTGCCCGTCGAAGATGCCGCACAAGATGCTGTCCTCATGGCACCCGAAACCCTGAAAGCATGACAGAAAAGCAAGTTTTCTTCAGAACATAAGAATTCTGTACAAAGTAGTACTAATATTGTTTTTTTTTTCATGAACGAAAGAATCGTGCCGTGTGAAATGGAACTCCTAAGATCTGCCAAAACATTCTATAACTGTGCGAATTGAGTGGGTAAAAATTGAAGCCAAATTGCTGCGAGTTCTCTTCACACATATGCATGTGAAAAGTGTGATGATTCTTATGCTGGGTAATGTTCTGCCTGTTTGGCATTATATGTGTGGTTGAGCTTCAAGGGGATTGTTAATCTTATGCTGTACAAGTACAATCATTGCATGATAGGCGACAACTTATGATTCCAGTGTGACATCACACAACCAACTGAACCAACCATTCATCCATCCGGCCATTTGAGGTAGTACGACCTAGCAGTAGGTCATGCTTGTCCTCATTCTATTGGATGGTTAGGTTTGCAGAATTAACAAGCCAGATTAGTTAAGCAACACGCATGGAAAAAATACAATATTGAGACCATAAAATAAAAGATAAAAGCTCTAGCACGACAGAACCAAGTATGGCGTCCATGAAGAACTCTCAAGAATGTGTTGTGTGGGGACTAGGGTAATCTGCTATGTGATGATGTGGCTAACTTTCCATCTTAGGCAGTGAGGTTAACTATATAACTAGTACCCCAAAGCTGCTGATGCTACCTTAGGTTTAGATACCATCAAGAGCTGAAAAAGATATCATATCATCAACAGTAACAATGAAAACAGCTTCCTCATACAGCAGCAAATAAGGACACGTATGACTCATCTCTATTGTGAGAAAGAGAGAGCCCTAGAAAGCCAAGAGGAAACACCAGACTCGTGCTCCAATATCTATGCCTCCCTAACTGGCCTTATTATCACTACAACACGCTTTCTGAAACAAAAAGGTGCTTACTGTTATATGATTGGTTTTTTTTTTTCATATTTCTCAGAAACACAAAATGGACTGAAACATCAATCTGATGCTGGAAAATAAAAATATAAATTACTGATTAGATTAGGTGAGCAACGGAAAGAAAAGTCAAGGTTCAATGTTTGTTCAGCACACAAGCAGAAGAAGAAGCTGTTTATTTGGTTTCTTATATACGGACTAGAAGGCATGAGCTCGACGACAGTTTTCCAGATTTTGTAAAATCTCCACGGAAATACCATGTGCAGTGACAACTTTCTGATGCCACCGAAAATTCCAATAGAAAAATATGAACGAAATTATGAAAAGGAAGCAAGAAGCAGAGCATACAGCAGGAGCAGGAGCCGAGTTGGAGAGAGGAAGAGAGGTGTAGCTGCTGACCTCCCAGACGATGGAGCAGTCCTGGTTGATGCCCTTCTCGCCGCGCCGCGAGCAGACGGCGGCGAACGTCTCGGAGCCCTCGCCCCACAGGGTGCCGGACGTCCGCAGCACCGCCGGCACGGCGGCCTTGCCGTTGCCGTCGCCTGCGCCGCCGTCGCCTTTCCTGTCCCTCCCCACCGAGAGCGACCGGGCCAGGCCCTGCAGCAGCGACGAGATCTGCCGCATTCTCTTGCACTGCTGGAAGCGCCCTGGCGACGCGACTGATCGAGAGTTCAGGTGCTACGGAGAAACGGATGAGGCTGATGATTGGTTTGTTAGGCCGATGGTACGGCGCCCGCGCTCATGGAAAAGAACAGAGCACCAACTGGCCGCCGCCGTGGCGATGGTGGACAGCACGCGCTTCCATGGAAGATCTTTCTAGCTCGTCCCGTCCCTTTGGGATAAAGCAAGGAGCCTGGATTGGAGTATTGGACGGACAAGACCGGATCAAACAGAAGCGAAAAGAAGACGCTTCCAAACCCTCACGCGAGCGCAAGAACCGAGCACGGGAGGATCGAACAGCAAGTTCTTAGACACCTAGAGGGCCGGGAGAGAATGAAAGAAAAAGGAAAGCTGAACCGTGGAAGGAAGAGGACCGGAGGGCCTGTGAAATTGTGGTCTGAAGTGAGGTGAAAGCTTGGACGGAGCTTTTAAAGGAGGAGGAGGAAGAAGAGATGAGGTGGGAGGAAGAGCCGTGGGAGCAGGGGAAGGCCGGGCAGAGTCAGCAAGCGCGGTGCCCGTCGGTTGCACAGCAACATTCCTTGGGGCAAAGGACTGGACTGGACGCACGCGGCTTCTCTTCCTCTGAGCCCCTGGTGTGGTTAATGACGGATAGGCCCCTCATGCATATCCACTCGTCGGCTTTTCAGTGACGACGTGGATAAAAGGTCCGTCCTGGTGGTGGGGGAAGGGGAGTCCCGTTCTGGAATGTGCCTTTTGTTGTAGGGCGTTAGGGCGTTTTGCCTTCAATTTTTAAAAAAATGGATGAAAAAGACAGAAAAAGGGGTGCCTTTTCTTATTTTTAGAAAATACAAATAAAAAGAGTTATTATGGTAGATGAGGGAAAAACTAGAAACCAACAATCGACTAGGAAATATAGAGAGATATTCATGGAAAAGTGAAGTTTTGAACCTTCCACCGAGCTTTGTTAGAAATGTTCTCTTGCAAGAATGGTTCTTAATTTTCATATTTGTTGCATATTTCTCCTTTTTTTTTCCTTAGAACTTTGTTCATTATTGAAAATACAAAAGTGATTCTGTTTATGCTCAACCTTCATGACTGGATGGTGAGGATAGAGTTGCTGATGACTTGATAAAGATTATGGTTCCAACGAGGGACACGTGGATTCTTATTTCTTATTATTGCAAGAAATTTCAAATGTCCATGCTGAGAAACGCCTAGAATCCAGAGTCAAGGTGGAAATTGACTAGGCTTTGAACATATTTCTTTCTTATATATAGGATTGAATTCGCCGCCGATTCCAACATGCAAAGCAGATAAATGACCGCAAAACCCATGATATCGGTTGGCATTCAG
This sequence comes from Cymbopogon flexuosus, assembly GCA_027790015.1. NCBI lineage: Eukaryota > Viridiplantae > Streptophyta > Magnoliopsida > Poales > Poaceae > Cymbopogon > Cymbopogon flexuosus. The sequence goes on along the minus strand of JAKNSH010182280.1, from coordinate 2,180 downwards.
CAATTGTAAAAGCTATCCACGGAAGCAATGATATGCTTGTTTATATCCATGCTGCCCTGTGCCAACTTATCGGAAAGAGATAACATTGTCTAAAGTCAGCAAGAATATTCAAATAGTGTCACCAGCGAGGTCCTGAGCCACAAAGAATATAATATAGTATACTAAAATGTGCAAGAATATTCATAGGATATACAGCACGTAACGAAACCCAGCAATTTTCAACTGTCTCTATTTAGTACTTACGAGTTACGAGTATTTACGAACCTCTGAAATTATCATCGCCATCGGATGGCAGGTGCGTCATTTCCCGGTCATGTAAACGTGTGAACGCGGGAGCCAAGGCGGGCAGCGGCTGACATGGAGATGCTGCCGCCCCGCTGGCACGACCACGAATGGCTCCGCGCGGCGAGGCCTCCTGTGCGGGGGCCCCGGCACCCAGGACGCGTGGCAGGAGGGAGATATTTGTGTGGGGCTGGAGGCCAGACGAGACGAGATTCTCTGTGCTGGCTCACCGGTGTGTTGCTGTTGCGTCAACACCACTGCCACCACCTCGAGCGGTGGTGTTTAATTAGGCGGCCACCGCAAGTGATTTTCTCCGCTGATGATGCGACGGCTGCGCTCGCTGCGATCGATCACCGGCCGGCACCGGCAGCCGCGCCCGCTCTGATTCGCTCGTCCGATTGCATTTGCACGGGTGATTGCTCGCCTCGCCGCGTGTTGCGCGCCGCCCGATTCGGATACCAGATGTTGGGAGCCACCAGATCTTCGCTGACCCCGCGACGCACATGCATGCAGATGCAGGTGCAACTGCAGCCTCCCAAAGCTTCGTGTTGCGCGTGTCATCTCATCTGATGTACCTTACGCAACCGATCTCTCGTCAAAAGATGCACAGGAGTACACTAGTTTCGTTCGTGTGTGTTTTAGTTTGTGCTCGCTAGACACGCTTAGTTGGCTATACTAAAGTAGGAAGGGAGGTGCCCAATTAGGTGTTGGCAGAAATGTGAGACAAACAGTCCAGTCCACAGATGTGGCCTGATGGCCACCTTCCCTTTAATAGAATCCCGACCGGTCTTCTTTCTTCTCCATCGATCCCTTTTCGTCGTCTAGAGTCGTCTCTGTTTAGTCTCATCATTTTCCAACTTTAATCAATAATTATATATATATACTCTGCAAGCAACTCTTTTCTAATTAGATTAATTTTTATGGATGGACGTAGAGGATGGCTCAGTGAACAGCAAAGTTTAGGATTGTATTGAGGACTTCATACTAAGGAGCAAAGTTCATCCAATGGTTTCTACGGTTGCCGGGTGATTTGTTGGAGAGAAAAAAAAATTATACTATTGCTGATATGCCGGGCTACCGTATTCTTAGATTATTATATATGAATATAATTACATCTTATATTGTATAAATTGACAATTTGTTGTGACACATCCTAAAGTAAAAAATCTTAGTCCTAGCTAGGTCCACAAGTCAGAAGCCAGAAGCTAAAACAAACGGCTAGCTACTGAGCATTTGAAAAGCGAAAACATATCTTCAGGAAAATAAACTAAAAGCTAAAAAGCATGTCCATGAAGCCTATTCTAGTTTATGGTTTGCTAAGACCTAAAATTCAAAACCAGTTTTAAGCCAAAAACCTAAAAACAAACAAACATACTCTCAAAAGAGTATATACGTCAGCATATTAGAGGTTTGTTTTTAATAGCTCATCTCAACCCCTTTTCTTATAATGGCTAGTAGCCTAGTACGTTACCACAAGATATGCTTTTCTGTTCGTCCTCCCCACTACCTCTTGCGATCGACTAATGAAAACAATAAGGAAAGTTGAAGATTAGCTCACTGACATGCCAACCGATAGAGGCATTTTGATTAAGGCCAGTCTCAAGGGTGAGTTTCACCACACACTTTTTAATACATGAAACTTTTACATGAAAGAAATATTTCTCTCAGTGGAAAGTTTCATACATGATTTCACAGTCTATTTTTACCCCTTTGTGGATCCCACCTGATCCAATCTCCACTCCCATCCTCGCATCTTCTTCTCTGATGAAACGCCTCAGTGGGAGTTTCATTCCGTTTCACCGTGTGGGAAACAGCACCGGAGTGATTTCACCATGGTGAAACGAATTCCTTCTCTCTCCTCTGAGTTTCATGCAAAAAGTGTACATATACTAACGTGG
>JAKNSH010182120.1:0-10027 GCA_027790015.1 Cymbopogon flexuosus | reverse complement strand
CCTCTTCCTGCGCAAACAAAAAGTCAAAAAAAAAAAAAATCAGATGGTAAGCAAAAACTGTTAATTTGTGAGTCATTGCTATACCTTGTTTTTGGTTGAATGCATTTCCCTACTTAACGCATGAGAGCCTCTGGTTATGTCGTAGATAATCATGTCCTCTTCCAGCTAGCAAACAGTTCAGGTCAGCAAAAAAGAATGAGAATATAACTGCCAACTTGTGCTGTGTTTGTTGCTGTACCTTGTTTTTGGTTGAATGCTTTTCCTTTCTTAACTCATCGGAGCCATCGACGTGCACTTCAGCGCTTTCACACCTAGAGAGAGTACATAGAAGAAAGGGATAATACTGATATGCTTCTCACTCCTCACAACATTATAAATTATTCATCTCACATACATAATGAAATATACCAATCAGTATATATACATCATACCAGCAGGCAGGCATGTCTATTGCATCTGGATCAACATAGTCCCAATAGCAAAATCCCTCAGTTGTAGCTGTCTTAAGCACATATGCATCCATATCATGAGACAACATATCTAAGGCCAACGAGCGGATGCTTGTAGTCAAGGTATGCTCTCCAAATAAGAGACTATCTTGCCTCCTTTTCTCACACATCTGTTCAGCTTCCTTTGTGGTTCCCTTCAAATTATTGTTTGCAATTTTTGCAGGCAAATTACCCATCAAATCGTAAATACTAGTATACAACAAACGAAACATGTCATTTCTGGTCTGGCATCAACACTTACCAACAGGACAGCACAGGTAGCAACAGAGGCAGAGGACGGATTTGCATGCCAATACTTTTTAATGAGACAAAACACCACATGACGAATGTGATGGCTCAAGTTTTCATCAGAGTCATCAGTAAGCGACCCCTTCTTCCTTATCCCCTTCCTCATCGATACAAGGCTCAACTCAGCTTCCTTCATGATACAATTGATGCAATCTAGCTGCAAGTGGAGTAAACAGATAAATAAAGTGCATTGAATGTCAACTGATGCGAAGCTGTTTCTACACGTACAATAACAGGAGCTATGATACGCTTCTTTTTTGGCAGCACAAGATTTATGACTTGCTTCTGAATCGCGGTGCTCAGCTTGATCTCAGGAGAGGCATCATTTAACCCCTGCTCCTTCCATTCAGACACCAGTTCTTTCTCCTTTTCGCAACACTTGGAAAGTAAGCGAAAGACAGCAACATTAAGTCAGTCGCTGATTAAGGGCTGTGATGTCAAAGGCTGCATATTAAGCTAGTAATCAGTTACCAAATGGACGAGAATAGTAACCAAGTTGTCATCGACATCAACAGAATCAGCATGCTGTTGCCCACTGGTGGCATCAGACAGTGTAGCATTGGCAAACTTCTCGCGACCCTTGGAAAGCAAGCAAATAAACAATCGGAACAGTTTAAAGTTACTGATAATTCTTGGCGAAGCAATCAGGAAATACAACCCTAAACTAATTAACATGGAAATATGAAAATTAAGCTAATAGCTACTAGCTAGGAGGAAATGGAGTTACCAGGTAGACTAGAGAAACAAGGGACACCATAGGTTGCGGTTGAGCGAGGCTCGCTTTGGCATTTCGCCGGTAGTATTCTTCAAGGTACCTCAGGTTGTAGACAGGAAAGAAACGGTCCCATCCCCATATTCTCTCAAAAAGATCTGAATTGGAAAAACATTACGGGGATTCAATTCAATTAACCGAAACATCAATCACAATACAAAATTGACGAAGTGAGTGATGTGACTATGTGAGAGAGGCCAGGGCATACCTCGGTGTTTGACAATCTCCGGCGGCGGCATTCCATAGAACAAGCCGATTTCTTCCTTGGCCTCCTCCAATATCTCAACACATGTGGTGAGGTGGTTTCTGATCGCGGCGAAGTCGTAAGCGGCTTCCTTGCTCCGGAGCTGCATCCGATGCAAAACGCCTCTCTTGGGATCAGCGCCATCGGAGAAGATTGAGCCGGAATTGCGCCAGGAGAGAACACTCTGCAGGCCTGGGGTCTCCACCCCTATCACGCCCCTGGACTCTGCGGTTGCGATGGCAGTGGCGGTGGCGGTGACGGCGCCGGAGAGAACTGCTGGATCGAATCTCCCGCTCGACGACATTGCGGTCCTCTCTCCTCTCCGCTCCGGCGCTCCGATTCCGCGCTATAGACTTCACTGCGAAGTGGCGTGACTCGTGAGAGCGCAATTTGTCAGCATGCAGGCGACGCGGCCGAAAAACGGTTGTTGCCAAAACTGAATCTTCACTTTGCATAAAAAAGAGTCTTCACTGTGTTTCAAATTTCGAGATCTTAAATCGCATGCGTTCCTAATTTTCTATGAAGTCCAAATTTTCCCTCATTATTAAACAGTCTATTTAATCGATCAAATTTTTCTGTGCCAGGAACCAGATTTGAACTGCTGACACGAGGATTTTCAGTCTGGTGCCATTTTTTATTTTATTTTTTTCTATAAAAATTAAAGCCAGCGTTTCTTAATAAAGACACTCAAAGAGAAGATATACATAATTAGTTGCATTCGAGTTGGTTTTCACTTTTCACATATATGGCTTGGCAACTAAATAAAAATATTGATAATGGATTTCGTATTGATCAAAATAAGAATTTGATTTCATATGAAGACTTAGTTTGTTGGTACGAGCAAAGACATGACAAGAAAGACTTTGAGAAACTAATGGTAGGCGAAGAATAAGCGATGGTTTGGCAACCGAGGTACATAGCCAAGGTGAAGAACATGACAAGAAAACGACCAAAGGGAAGGTGAAGAATAAACGATGATTTGGCAACCGAAGTATTTGTGTTGATGAGGGACTAATCAAGCATGATGAGTCAAATCATTGTTAGATTAAAAATGAAAAGTAACTTGAAACTATGCTTGTATATGTTTAAATAGTTCGAGCCACAAACTCATGCTGGATTTGCTCAAGACAAAGTTTGCTTGCAATCCTTGTGATTTGTGACCTTTGGAATGTTAGGTGTTGCTGCATATCTTACCCATCTTTGAAATGCAAGATCATGAGGAAAATATTTGTATGATTCAATTTTCCATAGAGTAGTGAACATCGTCGGTAATATCATCACGATGTTTACCTGAACAAATGGAAGATAATATCCCCATGATGTTTACCTGATGCCGGTTGTATCTTATGAATTAGAAGTTTCTAAAACAGGCCGCCAAACACATCCATCTGATAATGCGAAGAATACGTGATGCTTAGAGACTTGGCACTTCAGCTGGTAAACTCTCAGGCTTGAAGTACATTTGACATAAAGCACATTAGCTCGCCTACCGAGCAAAGATTACCTCCAGACTATATATAAATTAAATTAAAAGCAACGCAGAGACATCCAAAAAAGAATTTTTAAAGTGAAAGAAACATCTCATACATCAATTTCCAGCATAGCTTCCCAAGTCGATCAAAAGTTTAAACCATACGGCAGGTGATGACAGCAGCCTCTGGGCAAACAAAAATTATGGTAACAAAACACAAAAAAAGAAAAAAAAACTCGATAAAAAACATGTATAATACTTATTCCGTACAATCAGTAAACTCCCTGGTAAAATATATGATAAAGTCTTGAACTTAAGACACTAGAAAGAATATAGGGGACCACTAACTACCATTGCTTATCTCGACTGTGTAGGAGAGCAGAGGAGGCCTGAAGCATCTGCCCCAACCGCAGCAAGCTCACATATGGTACAAAGCTGCCCTTCGATGGAAGGAACAAATCGGGATCCACAGTATGGGCAGGAAACATCCTTTTGGCCACGATAGATAGGAACATATGTAGCGCCACAGACAACGAATGGATTTCTGAAGTCGTAGTTCAGTTGGTGAGAATCCTTCTTGTCCTGGCAAGCTTGCAGCACCTGTCGAGCTTTCTTTGCTTGGGCCTCCTGAGGGCTGTTCTCAAGAAGCATCCTTGCAAAGTGCGATGCAGTTGTGTAGTTTTTCTGCTTGAAGCAAAGGGCCATAGCACTAGCGAGCACAAGTCTCATATGAACTCTCTGAAGCTTGCAGTTTGTGAAGTAAGCAGCCAACTCCTGTTGATGGGTCACATCATCCCTCAATTCCTTTCTCTTGAGTTCCATCCTCAGACCAAGGACATACTCCCGCACTATCTCGATTAATTCCTTCACCTCATCAACTTCTCTCCGTGAGTCCACAACAATAACTGGAATGGTATGTAAGATGCTAAGGAACTGTCTCAGTGCTTCCGGGAACTTGCCCTCAGTTGTGGCTTTGTAGGCAGCCTTGAGTCTGTCTTCCATTTGTGAGAAGCTGAAAACAAGTGCAGGAGGGCCCCTCACATTAGGACTTGCAGACTCATTCCAACCTTTCTCTACCGCAACTGATATAACAGGAGCGGCGGCAAGTGCACGCAGATATGTATGACTACCCATGTGCAGATCAAGAAACAAGGGCTTCAGTGGAACAAAGTTCTTGATACCCAACTGGCGGCTTAGCAACCTCATTGCTGTGTCAAAGTTCCCTGCAGCCGCTTGCTCCCCAGCCAGAGAAGATCTCTGAGTCCAAATTTGGCTGACAGGAATACCTGGTGTAGGAGCAACAAATATAGCAGAGCGAGCATTGCCAACAGCTTTTGGAGTCTCAGTTTCAGGCGGAAGTTCCAGATCTTCCAGGTCCCAACCACCTTCCTCACCATCCTCCTCATTTGGTTCACCCTCTTCTACATCAAAACCATCACCACCATTGGCAACCACCTCACTTGCATCAACAATATCCAAGTCTTCATCACCCCAATCAGCACCAGCAGCTTCATCATCTTCCTCAAGATCTGCCCTTCCAGTAGCATCTAATCCACCTTCGAAAATACCACGCATTACCCTCAATAATGGCCAATCACCACAGGCTGTGAGAGGTGCAGGGGGGATCAGTAGTGAGTGAGATTTTCCTTCAGGCAGAGAAGGAACATTCTCGCCTAATTCAGCAGCAATCCTCTCAGCAATTTCTGTGAGCCCATGAGTGACAGCAGCAACATATGCAAGAGGTAGCTGTCCAGCATTCTCCAAGATCTCAACCCGCTTCTTGGCATCACCAAGATACAGTGCATTGTGAAACTGTCCCATCAAATTGTTATTCTGGCCAGCAATTTTGCACATGAACCCCACCTTGTCCAAGTAACCAGTAATAAGATACAGAAAAGCAAGCCTCTCAAAGTTCTTTGTTCGTTGGTAAGCATATTCCACTATACCAACATTTCCCTGCCTCAGGGCCTCAATTCCCAACTTGTACCAGTGATCCTTGTCATCAATCTCCTTCGCAGAAGCAACTGCAATTTGAATGTTTCCACTCTCAAGAGCTAGGTTAAATCTGGTCTTCTCATCCTTCACAAAGTGTAGAGCAACTTCTGGGAAACCTTTCTGTTGTAAATAAGAAATCACAGCCTGCCCACACAGCTGGGAGTTCTTAATCATACTCATAACATGATCATAGCGTTTTCGGAGAAGGGCGAGCTTGAAAATGTACTCTGATGCATCAACTGCAATGAGCTTGTTCTTTCCATCACGATCTAGGCAGAAAATGTTGTTCCCAACAACCCTTGTTATGTAAATAGGAACATCAAGGGTTTTTATGATCCCACTGTCTCCATTGGGAAGACAGTACTTCATATGGTTCAGCGTGGTGTAAATGAACACACCATTCTCATCCCAGGCACCGCTTTTCACACGAATGGTTTCATGCAGTGTGCACCTATGGACAAGTTTCTTGCTAGCTATAACCACAGCATGCTTGCTCAGAAGTGCAACAGATTCCATATCGCTGGACCAAACAACATATTTCACAGCAGGCGTCTGGAGCTCACCAAGAACCAATCTTTGCTGAAGATCAAAGATGGTCACCCGGTCTTCAGCTTTGCACAGCAGGTTTCCGGTCCCAGCATAATATATTGCATCAGTCGCAATGGGAAGGGGGCTTTTCTTCACAATTTCATTCTTAAGATTCTTCACCAAAACTTGATTGCTGCTCTTCTCAAGGACTGCAAACCTGTTGCGCGCTACAAAAACAGCAGAACCACCAGCTCCTTTCTTTGCCTCTTGCAAGTAATCAGACCTGCCAGCAGAATCCTTGGGGACAATGTAGAGTTCATATGAACCCCCATCAGCATCAGAGCAAATCAAGACAGCATTCTCAGTTGGGCTGTAGGACAACGTCCTGGGTGACTGGTTCAAGCTGACTGATCCAGGTCTTCTTATTGGAGCCACTTGAACTTCCTTCTGGCTAGAGTACTCAAAGAACCGTAGGAACCGATCCTTCACATAGAAAACAGTGTCACCACTAACACAGAAGGCTGGGCGTTCCCTCTCTAATTTGAACACAATCATGCCACTGTCATGACCAGCTGCAAGAAGGTTCATTTCAGGGTGAGCAGCAAGAATCCAGAAACGGTCATGCTCCCGTCTAAATGTCTGAATACCAGTTCTCTTTGTGGCATCCCAAATGCGAATGCTTTTGTCTTCTGAGTTAGATACAATGATGTCTTGCTTCGCATGGAACATAACACAAGACACATTATTCATGTGGCCCCTTAAAGTATCAACTTCCCAAGCCTTGGTATCTGTACATAAAAAACATAAATTATTGCATTTCAAATATTTCCTTGTAGAATGTATACTCTTTTTCACAAATCCTAGGTACCAATTGAGCAGCTAAACGTGTGCTAAACTTTAGCTAAAAAGTCATTTTACATGCAATATTTCAAATATGAATCAAAAAGTAACAAGCTACTAATTGTGGAATATTCCTCTTGTATTTAGCAACACTGTCATTAAATGGTATGAAGTTCTGTGAAGGTAAGATTACAGAAAGAAAAAAGTATCCATGATTAAAAGCATATTACTAGGTAACTATCATGTGGAAACATCACATCATACATGATACATACTCGAATACAGTTATCATTCTGCTACACAAAAACTACAAACAAGACATGCAAATTGCAAAGTGAAGACCAGGAAGTAATAAGACTATTACCGTTCATTCTCCATAGCTTCACCTGCCGGTCATCTGCCCCAGAAACAATGAGTGGTAAAGTGGGATGAAACGAGGCCCAGTTGACCCCACGGTCATGGCCTTCCAGTACATATTTCACTACAGCATCTACACCTCCAAAAAGATCTGTGTTCATCTGGGTGAGACGGAGGATGTCATCTGCAGGTGACACTGTCTTCTTCCTCAGAGCTCCAATATCCCAGACACGTACAGTCTGATCAAGTGATGCCGATACAACCAGGTCTTCTTTGGGATGGAAAGATGCACACATGACGTAGTGGTTATGCCCAGTCAGCACAGCCACACAGGTGCGTGACTGCCAGTTCCAGATCCGGATTGTCTGATCGTCACTAGCACTTACAATCCATGGGTACTCATGATGGAATTGCACAGTGCGAATGTAGTCAAGGTGCCCATGAAGTGTGAAGAGGCAGCGGTGTGTCTTGTAATTCCAGACCTTAATCTTGTAATCATCACCTGCATCATATCACAGTAACCAGGATCTTAGAAAATTAAAATTAAGAAGTTAAATTACAAGTAGCAATGGTAATACACTGAAGGATTTATTAGTTCCATTAGTCTGAATTCAATGATTGATAGGATGATTACAGCAGTGGTTTTTGTTTTGGTGCGTGCTAATGAGAATGCCTTTGTGATTTGTGGCTTAAGGTATTCTACCTCATGTTTCAAAGATCATCATAGAATCCACTGACTATAGCCACAGGAAAAATCAAGCACTAAGGATCATCGTAAGCACAGATGAAGCAAGCATCAGATCCGAGTTCGACCAACCCTACCAAACTATTAGATATATATCCTTAACCACCGCACTTCCAATCAAACGCGATCTCATCAAGGAACTTGTAAACCAGTCAGTCCAAAACACCCACGATTACACAATCAACGAATCGCATAACAATCAAAACATCCACGTAACTCGCGGGAACACCTCCAATCCGCGCGAGAGAAATGAGCTAATAAACATGCGAAGCGCGCACCGGACGGGCGCGACGAGGAAGGATCTAGCAAATTACCTCCGGAGACGAAGAGCGGCTGGGTGGCGTGGAAGTGGACGCCGCGGACGGGCCCGTCGTGCTCGTCGAAGCGGTCGAGGAGGGTGCCCATGCGGTAGTCCCACATCTGGATGACCCCGCTGTGGAGACTCGCCAGGATCCATGGCCGACGCGGGTGGAAACTCAGGCCCTTCACCCGGTTGCTCTTGGTCTCGAACTTGGTCAGCATCCTCCCGGCCCGGCGTACCCGGCCACGGCGGCGGCGGCTAAGCCGGGCTCCCCCCTAGCTGTAGCTGCGGAGAGGAACGGAGGGGAGGAGGTGGTGGATCTGGAGGAGAAGAGGAGGTGGTGGATCTGGAGGGGCGAGTCGGGACTCGCGCGCGAGAGAAGAGAGAGAGAGAGAGAGAGAGAGAGAGGGAGGAGAATGCAATGGACGACGGGAGAGAGAGGTGTTTTAGATCTCGGCGCAGGGGATCGATCTGATGAGCCTCGAGGTGGGGTGAGGTGGTGGGAGGGGTCATGACCGTTCGATGCTGCGGCATGGTGATCTGAGCCGTTGGAGAGTGTGCGCCCTGGTTGTCAGTGACGCATTTGCTTTGCCGTAATGAGAGATTAAAGTCGTTTGATGATATACTAGTTATTATATACAGGAGTACTATTATGTAAAAAAGCATTCGGAGAAAACCGACCACAGCAGAGGCAGAGCTGACGCGACGCAGTCTCCTTCCCCGGCCCGCCTCCGCATTCCGGCAAAACCGAGGTTCGTCCCATCCGCCTCCGTCTCCTCCCGTATTTATCGCTCCCTCGAGCTCATTGGGTGCTGGATTGGGTAGTAGTAGGGCGAGCCTTGGTCGCGACAGAGGGGGCTGATGTGACCATGTGTGCAATTTCGACGATTTTGCTGCAGCAGTCACCTGGGACTCTTCTAATCGAGACGGTGTTGCTTCTTGCTTGACGGTTTGCTGCTGGTCTTACTATTGCTTATACAGAATTTGAGCGAGAGAGAATGTACGTATCGATGCGTAGTGATGCTTACTGTGTTTTGGCTCTTCCAGTTGGCGCTAATCTGTGTAGGGGATAGAATCTTCGATCGACCTGTGTATTTTGACAGGATCGAGTTTAGACCTAACTTTTGGTGATTGGGGTTTCTGTTTGTCAAAACGTAGTTTTGAATCTTCTGCAGTGGTCTATTCTTTTTTCTAGACTATAATCTGTTGTGGTGATGCAGTAACCATAAGGAGCCAGTATGCCTGCACAACAGCCTCCAGATGCTGATGGCATGTTATGTGAAGATTTGCTGGAAGATCAATCAGCTCAAGATCCTGATGGAAGCTTCTATACTGGAGATGATCCTGATCTAAGCTTTTACAATGGGAATAATCTTGATACAAGCTTCCTCAACGGAGACGACTCTAATAAAAGCTTCTATGACAGAGATGATGATGAATACCTTGATGAAAGTGACACTGGCCCTCCAATGAAGAGTTCTGAAGATATCATGCAATCAAGAGCCCAAAGTGGCTTTGCATGTAGAGAGATCCCAGTTAAAGTGACTAATAAAGTATTTCGCTCTGAGGTACCATTTTTTAGGGGGTTTTTTTCGTCCAACTATCTTTCCACATTTGAAGATCTGTACCGTTCAAAAAAAAAAAAAACATTTGAAGATTTGTCTATTGAGGTTTTGCCTAGCCTTGCCCACCACTTTCTTGTAAGCTAGCCTATACCATAAGGAGCCGAGCGCTTAGAGTTTCCTGAATGCTTGGAAGAAGTTGGTTTCCATTCATCTCAGGCAACCAACACTACCCATTATTTTTTATGTTCTTACCATTTGGCCTTGCTTAAGGTTATCTTTTCATCAAAGGAGCAACTTATTGGAAAGTTCTTTCTGCTAAGGATTATACATTACCCTTCTAATAAAAATGACTGAGAACTGTACATTTACAAACCAGTCGTTTAAACTTGCAAACCATAGTTAAAATTATTAC
>JAKNSH010181986.1:0-11216 GCA_027790015.1 Cymbopogon flexuosus | reverse complement strand
CCGTCAGCCTCGCTGGGGCCCCGAATTGCACGGGCGGCCGAGATCGCGCCGCCGGCTCGCCCGAGCAAGCCCAGCCGTCGCTTTGCTCTTATTTTACTCCGCCTCCGCGCAACGCGGCCGCGGCGCGCCGTGCGGCTGCCTCCGGCTTCTCTTCTCCGTTAAAACGCTTCGTTCACTTTTGGCTACGTGTCCGCCGTGTAGCCGCCGCTGAAATATCTAATCCTCGTCGGCCATCGGTAGTGCGTGTGCGCGCGAAGTAAAAGGACCAAGTGGAGCCACGCGGCCCACGCCCACGCTTCGGGTTGCTGGACTGGGGCTTTGTTCTCTTTCCATTTAAATTTTAAATTTTTTCACTCTTTCCATTACATTAATCTTTGGCCGTATGCATTGAGTACGAAATATAGCTAAAAAAATAACTACTTACACAGTTTGTCTTTAATTTGCGAGACGAATCTTTTAAGTCTAATTAGTCTATAATTAGATAATATTTGCCAAATACAAACAAAATTGCTACAGTGTCAAAGTTATAATTATTTTTTTTTTGAGAAAACCGGGATTATATTTCACACATATAGATAAAGGTTTACATGGCAACTCATACAAACACACCCTTGAACAAAGAAAATTACAATTTGGTCCACACAAGGGTCTCCCGGTTGTCCTCGTCTCCAGCGATTGGAGGAGCCCCTCGACGAGTAGCAGTGCACACCGAGGTTGCAGCTTGAAGCCAACGCCCTTCCCGACGAAGAAACATCAAATTTTTTCATTGGCACAACGAGTAGCATACCAATATGAGCATGCCGTAGAACCGTTGAACGCTCGAGCCATAGAAGATGGCCTCTGACCATCTCGCCGTCGGGGAACTTGGGGTTTGACGCCGCAAGCATCACAGGCCTCCCCAAGTCGACAGACGACGAAGCAACCGAAAGGGGAAAAGAACCACCCAAACAGTTGCATGTAAACCACCACCCGGATCTCCCAGAATAGCGGTAGACATACCTCCCTAGAGCCTCGCCGGAGGTGACATCGTTGCCGGTGTCGTTCCCGAAGAAGCCGAGGGAGGGACAAAACACCTCGCCGACGAGATCCGAAGCTTCAAGGGAATCCCCAGATCTGGCGAGGTAGCAGCCGCCCAGCCCTTCACCGCTGGCAAAACACCAATCGGCGAGGCGGAGGAAGAGCCGGGGAAGATTATTCGGTGACGACGGCGCCGCCTCCACCCACAGCGCGCCGTGAGAAACTAAACTTCCTAGATTAGGTAGGAATATATACCACGGCCGCCTCAATCCTCGTTCCCCATCCTCTCCGGCGCCGAACTGGCCGCCGGAATGGAGGGGGAACGGAGGAAATCGGCGCCGGATCCCGATCGCCCTCCTTTCGCCCTCTCTCACCTGTAGCACCTAGAAGAGTCGAGAGGAGGAGGAGAGTTTTTTTGAGCACTGTTAGATTCTCTCTCTCTCTCAGCTAGGGACTGGCCCGCAACCAACAGGGCTGGGCGGTGCATCTGTGGCTGTGAGCGGCCCAGAAGCCCAGAACCGATGATGACGCCAACGTGGGGGATTAAAGATGATCTAAGGAACATCGGCGTCTGTATGAGTGGCTACCTGACACTAGGAATTTTTTTTTTTTTGTGGATTGTATTTAGCAGCAGCTTCGGACCTGATAGAACGGCAACTGGATTATCCACAACAGTACAGTCACGGCGGTGATTGCGTACTGTACCACGCATTGTGCAACTGCACACGACGGCCAAAAGTAATAAGGAGCAACAGAATGACCAAGTACAGTTCACGTCAACTATCAGAACGTTCATTATGTGTGTCGAGCTAGGCTTCATCTTCCACAATGATCCAATTCGGTACCTGAAACTTCATGATTACGAACTGAACATCGAATTTCCTCAGCTTTCTTTTCTCAGATTCCACTGTTCCAACGCTATCTTATTATTGCCATCATCTCATCTGGTGACATCATTATTACTACTAGTTACAAGCCACGCTAGCAACTTAGCAAGGTCCATGACCGCCTCACATCACAAGCACTGTCCATCCTGCCATCCACGCCATCCATCCATCACAGGAATCAGGAGATGTGGCCTCGGCTCTTGAGGCTCTCCACGGCGTCCCTGATGATCTTCTCCATGGGGGTGATCTGAAGCCCCAGCGCAATGAGCTTCTTGGACCCTACCTCCTCTCTCACCAGCCCAGGCTGGGTGTCCTTGGGGAACCTGCAGGTAAAGCAACACGGCACAATGCTCACTATATTGGCTCAAGCACGAGACCCCTAGAGACGACTCATCTCTCAAGATTGACACCTAAATGTCAGTCGATTTTCTCGGTGAAAACTGAAAACAATGTGTGGTTTCGCGTACTTGGGTATTTTGTAGTTGGGATAGAGCTCGGCGACTTTGGCGGCGAAGTCGCTCCAGTGACAGATGGACTGGACGCACATGTGCCTCCCCGACGCCGACGGGTTCTCGAACACCATGATATGCGCCATGGCAACGTCTTCCACGTGCACTGGCCCTATGAAGAAATCGGCATACTCCTCGGTGCAGCCTGCACGGGCAGAAACTCATATTGAGCATGCAAGGTTTACATACATGTAGACACTGTATTTGTTACAACATTGCCAATGCATGGTCAATTGGTCATTATTTATCAACTGAAACTGTGTCTGAATTGAGCTGGAAGAGACAAACATCTACTATATACGATATCAAGTAGAGATGGTTCAGAGCTGAGGTAACAGCCCTAGCTAGTACCCCTACTACTAGCCTTGATGAAATGTTCAGTACCCCTACAAACATCTATCGGAACAAGGCATGATGGTGATAAGCTGACAGTTTATTGTTTTTCAAATGGACTAGTAAGAAAAGATCGATTTTGCCAACCTTAGCAAGAAGAAATACGGTTCTTGAACTAGTATCTGCAACTGCAATATGCTTACATTCGAAGAGGCGACAAAACATGGTCATGCTAGCGTTGAGGGCTGGTGGAATCATGTGACCCAGCACGGTCCCCGGGTTAACCACAACCACATCCAGCCCGTTCTCCTCTGCAAACTTGCACGCTGCCTTCTCTGCCAGGGCCTTCGAAGCAGGGTACCAAACCTACACGCAAAACCAAATGGAGACTGAGATATAGCCAGATAGGAGTAACAGCCAACAATTGCTGATGGAACTGAAGCTCTGCAGAGGTTGCATTGCATCCTGGAAATTCTGCAGATGATTTTCACGGTTGACGTTCACTGAGAATGTTTTCATTTCAGAGTTCAGATGAGTTCACAGGGAAGGAAGAACCCAAGCAAGCAGCGACGCTCACCCCGTTCTTCTCGCAGTAGTCGATGTCGGTCCAGCAACGCTCGTCGAGGACCTCGCCGGCGGGCCACCCGGGGTTGGGTACCATGGCCGAGATGGACGAGGTCACAACCACCCGCCGCACGCCGCCGGCGTCCTTGGCCGCGCGCACCACGTTCAGCGTCCCTTCCACCGCGGGCACCATCAGCTGATTCTGCAACAGCGAACGGACGGAGCAGGTCGGTCGGCATGGGTGCAGTTCGTGACGGGCGTGCAGTGCAGGCAGAGGCAGCCGGCGACGGGGTACTACGGCGCGACCGGCACGCGTATATACCTGGGGGTCCTTGACGGGGTCGACGGTGCAGGGTGACGCGAGGTGGAAGACGCCCGAGCACCCGCGCGTGGCGTCGAGCAGCGCGGCGCCGTCCAGGAGGTCGCAGCGGAAGAAGCTGAGGCGGCCGTCGCCGGCGACGGCGGCGAGGGCGAGGAGGTGGTCCGTCTCCGCCTTGTCATCTGCACACCACCGCGCACTCGATGAGCACCGCGTCGCAAGCAGGGGCCAGCTTTTTCTTCCGGCGCCATGGTGACGCTGTCGGGAGAGCAAAGCCGGAGAGTACAGCGCGGTGCGGTGCTACTGACCGGGGTTGAGGACGCCGGCGCGGACGGTGTAGCCGCGGCCGAGGAGGCCGCGGACGAGGGTGGAGCCGATGAAGCCGCTGGCGCCGGTGACCAGCACCGTCTCCCGCTTGCCTTCTTCCCCCCTTGCCATCTCGCCGTCCGTTTTTCCTCTGAGCTGAGTTGAGCTGAGGTAATGAGGCGTCGTCGAGAGTGCGAGTGTGACCGTGGAGTGGGTACGGAACACTCGATCTGTAGGGATGCGGTTGGTACCCGCCTCTCGGAGTCGGATCTGGTCAACCACTTTTGGATTTTTCCACAGAAAAGTCACTCACGGCCTCACAGAATTGCACACTCATCACACCACTTGTAGCAGAGTAGTAGTAGTACTTAGCACAGTACAGTCCACAGCTGTCATCAGTACAGTACAACGTAAGCTATCAAGCTACAGTGGCATGACCGCAACGGCGAAAGCCACAGCCACGCGTGCCTCGACGACGTGCATTTGTTTCTGCGCGGAAGGGAGAACGAATTGAAACAGAGTTCATGAGGCGTCTGGTCCTGTCTAAATTGAACTGGCGCCTCCTGTACTACGCATTCGACTCGTCCCGTACAGAAACACCGCGGGTTTTTTTTTTTTTTTTTTTTTTTTTGTGAACCAGAAACACCGCAGGTTAGTGCATCGGTAAGCATGGTTCCTTGATCGTGCTCACAGACGGTGAGAGCTGGCAGCGTGGCAGAAGGTTGCTTTGCTAGTGTGGCCTACAGCTCGGTCTCGAAGGCCTCAGTAGCGCCCACGGCACGGTATCCTCTCTGCGAGAAGAGTCCTACGAAGAAATTGGACACCCTGGAGGGGAACGAGGCAGGCTCCTCGCTTGCCGCCGGGGGATTGATCTTGCATATCATGTTGTAGTCGTGCTTCAGGTGCGGTTTCACAATCTTCTCCTGTAGGCACAGACGAAGGTGATAAGAACCAATTTCTTTGAAATGCTGTGGTACTAAAAACATGAGAGGCGCCTTTCAAAAACAAATGCAGAGGCCATGTTGTGTTTACCTTGAACTCCTCGAATGGACAGAAATCTTTGTTGCCGCACCCCTGCATATATATGGTCCAACTTAGCAACGATGCATTAGAAAGGGAATTTAAGGTTATTCATCCAACATAAGCTTTCAGAGGACCCAACTCTGGCCCCTACAGTGCACCAAATTTGATATATGCAAATGTTTGCTTCTACAATAACAACAGAGTTTGTAGTCCCAAGCAAGTTGGTTAGGCCAAGCCATCTACTTCTACAAATGAAAATAGGAAGCAGATCATTAGCTGTTTTCAATGACTTATTTGAGATTGTGTTTGCCCATCCCTCTGTCCAAGTATCTTAAGCCCAAAAATATTTATTTCAGTAGTTGTACCTCTACCGAGACACAAAGTTCAAATTGCATTGACAGAAGGTATATATCTATGGCATATAAATCAGTATTCATCGTGTTAAACATCTGTTAGATTGAAATTATCAAATTATTTGACTTCACGAGATAACATTGTCCCAAAATTTAGGAGAGTAAGAGAGTGGTTAACACATTTAGTAATATCCTGGTAGCATGGTAGAACAAATAGATGAGAAGTAAAAGTCTTACAGGCATTGAAACTGGGACTTCATTGTGTAAAACTTGAATGAAGTACGAGTTGTTTTGGCCACCAGAGATTGTGCTGCCATCAGAAATTTTGCTTGGGCATTGGTATAACGCCAGCATGTTGTTACCAGCAAAAGGTGCAACAACACTGCCCTTCCAGTTTCTTCCCTGTGGCGGCAAAGGGGGTAGGTCCAATGCTTCCTCCCTCTGTATCTTCTCAAAGTCTAGGCAGTCAAAAGTTCATATATGTTAGATGTGTCAAATTAGGCATCGATTGTCATCATCAATATATAATTCAAGAGGAAGAACAGGACTAAACGAAGAAGTGGAAATATACCTGGACCTTCAAGAAAAAGTCCGAGAAGGCAGCTAAAAGGAACAACGGTTTCTGCATGTGCAAATCGAAGCCTTGCCTTTTCATATGTACCATCAGGGCGGTTTTCTACAATATCAAGGATTATGTAGCTATATTACCAAGAAGCACATCCTAAATATCAGAATTAGTTTGCTGAAATCATAGAATACAGCTACCTTCTCTAGCTACGATTGCTTCTTCCATTGACTGGACGACATCCTTGAGCAATGGCAGTCCCATCCTGTAGTTAATTGACTCACCATAGCCTTTTAGGACAAAACCCTCCAAATCATCTGTCCACTCTAGAAAAAGAACCTGAACGGAACATTTTTTTTTTTTGACATTAATTTTAAGAAAAGGAAAGCAAGTCAAAATATTAAGAAAATAAGTTACTTCAAAGTATGTAGACATGAATCAGAAAGCACAATAACAGATTGCTTAAGGAAGAACGCTATACCTAAGGTGCACGTCAGTAACTTGCTATATGTTCTGTTAAGACACATTTTTTAAGTAGCATTCTCGAATTCAGATCAGCGCACGAATTGGATCCAGTAGAATTTTCTCTCAACCAACCATACAATTAGTGGAACAACGAAATCCAGTCGAGGAATAGCAAATGAGAATATTTCACTGTCTACCAAATGGGAGGTTTAACTGCATGGATAGCTTGAGCAGCATAAACTGCTCGACTAAGTACTTTGAGCGAACCAACTAACTCACCAATATATATAACTATCAAAAACCTGTAAAGATCATATATATTTTCCAAATCATAATAACCAACACCACCTCATGAAGATGATACATCATTATTTGAAGAATGAAGATGCAGTGAACTTCACAAAATTCAAAACTCAAGGCCTAATATTTATGTGTCCACCAAGCACAAAATGGAAAAAGTTGCCATTACAGATAAATAAACAAGAAATTTCAACCATGAAGCATGGCGCAATAGATGTCCAGAGGTAACCTACCTCGGCTTCATTGAAAAGCCCACAAGCTTGATTAGTTATATTCAACAAAGATGCTTCCTGCATTTAAAACATTCAAAATTTATTCACATCTAACTCTAGAACTTAGCAGGTAGGTCTCTTCTGAAACATATAGAAGAAACTATCAGCTGCTTTTTCCATGTTTCACACTTTACCTGCTTACAGAGAAACCAGAGGGAAGAAACATCCTGAGTTGTAAATTTTAGATGATAACGATTGGCAAGAGCAGCTGTAACATGCTCTAGAATTGGTTCCTTTTGCTTCTCTACATCAGGCTCCTTCCTTCTCCTGTATGCCTGGAAATGGTCCCAAAGTTAATGTTCTTTATTCAGCTACAACAATATGTAGCTTACTATACCTATAGACTTAACTTCCAAGTCACAAAAGAAAAGGAGAAACACATGAACATGAGTGCATAGCCCTTCTAAAACAGAAAGGGGAGACAAGCTAGTAAGGGCAACCTAATAAGTTGTAAAGGTGAAATAGAAGATTGGATGCATTGTATGAAACAGATTTAGTAAGTAGCGCATATATGAGGCATGAAATTGTTTAGTAACTACTAAATAGCACAACATGGTAGCACCATTTGGCATTGCTACCATCAATTTATCTTCTGTTACCTATATTCTACAAGGCTTGATCAAGTTGGATACTTCAGATATCAAAATTTTAAGAACAAATAAACAAGACCATGATATATGCTGGAATAAAAAAATCAAGTCACATTAGCACATCAGCCAATGTTTTTTTTTTCTTATTCTTCCTCAAAAATGTTAGTGCTACCATAAACATTACCTTGTATGTCTCACAGCTGTCAAAGAATCTCAGACAAATATCACTTGCACGACTCTCACTCAGAACAGAAAAGGCACGGTTCCTCCCTTGTCCAAGCTTTCCTTTCCCAGAAAGTAGTCCCAAACCAAATGCCACTGCACTAGCTGATGCTCGAGGAACCTGTATTTTGAAACATAGTTAATCTGCTGCAAGAGTAGAAATCAGCAACATTTGATGACCATAGTTGTGTGTCTGCATCATTTTGGAACAATTTTGCAGGTTCACCTATTCTTCTGAGTAATCAGATTTGACTGTAAATTATTAATATTTCCGCAATAGGCCCCTTCCGTCAAATCAACAGTGGAAAGTGGTAGTATAACAATCCAAATGTGACATCCCAGTAAGTATTAGGTGCGAGAATATAAGCAGAAGCAAATTAAAGAGGCTATGTCGAAACTTACCTGAGTTGCTCTTATTGAATATACATCAGGGTGATATTCGTCGTCAAGCAGATCTTGAAACCTCTCCCTCACTCTGGTAGCTAAATTGTACAGCTCCTCTTCCCCTTCACTAATCAGCTCACCACCTTTAGTCCTACCCTTCCAACGTGATTCCCAGCCTTTAATCCAGGATGGAATCTTGTTCAGAGAATTACTATCAAGGCCCTGATTTGCCTCTTTCATAAGGGCTTCCAGTCGAACTGCCAATCTATCCAGCTCCTTGATTCGCTTCTTGGTAGGAGCACGAGTCCCATGTCTTGCCTAGTAAAAGAGAAACAGATAATATCAGGTTACCACCTAAATATGCAATCCTGTCTGTGGGCTACATCATTTTATTCGTAATTATCTTAAAATATAAATAGTTTGTCCATTACACATTAGAATTTTAGTCAAAAAAGAGCTTAGCGCTATATAGCCATATTATGTAAAAAAATAGTTACAGTATTTCCCTCAAAACAAACTGAACCAACATGAACATGAACGTGTATGAATGTATGAATGCACTAGAACTGGATAGAGAAAAAAGCAGTATAATGTACGAAAGCAGACTTACCACTAGATTGAGGTGAATGACACGGCACTCGTCTGGGACTGACGGCATGGGGATGGCACTAGTGGACTCTCTTGACACATCATACCTGGACATCACCAGGGGATTAGATCATTTCGTTCAGGAAAGAAATAGTGAGACCAAAGGTCAATTATCGGATTTAAGTGATAGTATATCATTCAGATCACGCATTTGCTGATAATGATCTAGATGGAAAACCTCTGTTCCTAATACATGTAAAACTCAGTCTGTTGCTACAAATTACCATAAGATCACAAGTACTACATTTTAAATTATTATTGCAGTGCGCCACTTAGATATAGTCATGAACACCAAAATTCAGGTGTACAGGTTACCACAGATCCATTATCTTACTACATGCTATAACTGAAATGCTTGTATTTACAATTAGACAGACAACCATGTCCCACTCAACAAAAAATTAGCTCAATCGAGAGAGACGGAGAGTAGTAGTAGCGTCAGCCCGAAGCAAAGCTGTGGATAGTTCGGGGCTGGCGAACCGTACATGTTGCAGTAGTTCATCAGTCCCCCAACCCCGGCAAGCCTCAAAACCCCCCAAATCACTATGCCCTAGGCCCAGTCGCACCAATACCGCGAAGGGAACACACAACACCCGAATCACACTACCGCAGCACGCCACTAACCCACAGCAGAGAACAAGTTCAGATCAGCGGGCAGAGAGCCTCAGCGGCACACCTGGTGACGGTGGAGAGGTGGCGGCGGACGTCGAACTCGTCCGCCCCGGCCGCCCTATGGAGGGGCGCGGCGGCGAGGAGCGCGACCACGACGAGGAGCAGCAGCTGCGGGAGAGGCAGCGGCGCGCGCGGAGCAGCCATGGCCATGGCGAATTCGATTTGCCTTCTCGACTCGGTGCCTTCCTTCCCTTTCCAGCACGGTTTTGTTTGGGTGGGTTGCGCGTGGGTTCGAGTCGTTCGATTCGATGGTTTGGACGGCGACCGGGCCGATTTGTTGTTCGGGCGGTGGCGCGTGGACGTGACACGATGACACGTTTCCGGGCATCTGGATGCTTGGATCGTGTGTGGCAGTCGCGCTGGACGGCTGCGATGCAGCGGAGGATGGCGTGTTGTGGATTTAAAATGTGCCGCGTGTGACGCGAGACTGCCACGTGCTATGTGTCAATGTGTGTACTCTCACGAGGCTGAACAGTTGTACTTCTAGTATGTCTCAAAGTTAGGTCAATCGAATCTCAAGAAGTTAAGTTAATAGAGTGTCAAGTTTTATCAAGTTAATTAATATAAAAAAACCATTACAATTTACATTAAACATCATAGTATATTTGATTTTTTTAAAAACTTAGTCTATTCGAATTGAATACATAAATGTTGGTATTATTAAAATAAAATTAGTAGAATCCAATGAATTTTGCGCAAGAGACTCTCCTCTAACCAAGTGGTTAAAGCACCTGAGTAGCATCCAGCAGATCTAGGTTCGACTCCCCGTGAGAGCGAATTTAAACATGTCTGCATTATGAAAACGAACTAGGTTTCCCTTGCTGACTTCGGTCAAAAAAAAAATCCAATGAATTTTGACTTAGCCAAACTATAAAAGTACATTCTTCTAAGAACAAAGGGAGCAAGAGAACTCGTTATGTCAAGATTCCCATGGTCTTACTAGTATTCTTGTGTCCTATGTGTAGACTTTTTTTAAGTATGGAAACTTAAGCACATTTGTCTCTTAAAAAAAACTCAAGCATCTTTGGTGATTAGGTTAATAAGGCTACCAATTTTGAGCATCACACCCATTGCCTAAACACAAAATGACTTAAAATTACTATAGCACTCAGAAACATAAGCACATTTGTCACTTTAAAAAAAAAACTCAAGCATCTTTGGTGATTAGGTTAACAAGGCTACCAATTTTGAGCATTACACCCATTGCCTAAACACAAAACGACTTAAAATTACTATAGCACTCGCCAGAAATTAATTCCCTATTTATGTTTTCAAATTTTCAGATATACTATCCGTCTAACAATCTAAGGGCAAGACCATACTATCGTCAGACAATCTAAGGGGCAGACCAAATGTATTATTAAGGTGCAACAATAAAGATTTCAATGTTGTGATTGTGGCTACTCAATAAGACCTGACGCCTCGGCAAAGATATTTCTTAAATTTGTGGGGACGGACTAGTATTTTCTAAATCATTTTGTTTCTACTTGAACGCCTTATTTTTGAAATGGACGTTCCTCTTTTTTGAGCAAGAAATGGACATTCCTCTTTAGGCCTCGTTCGTTTCCACCGGATTGGGCTGTTTCGGGGCCCGTTCCAGCCGGATTGGAGAGGCCCGTTTTCGATCCAGACGTGCAGGCAAATGTGCGTTCGTTTCGGTCTGGTCTGGAACCAAAGCAGGCCCGACTTGGTTTCTTCCCTGCTCTCCACGGCCCGGATCGAATCTGCATCTCCTACCCTCCGGAACGGAGTCGGCTCCTGGACGTCAAGCTCGCGCTACGACTCGA
>JAKNSH010181880.1:0-15049 GCA_027790015.1 Cymbopogon flexuosus | reverse complement strand
ACAACTTTGACTTCTTGTTTCTACAAAAATATTTATTAAAAACTGAAATATATATACTTTTATGAAAGTACATGTAAAGACAAATCTATTTATATAGTTTTTATATTTCTAAACTCAAAAACTTAAAGTTATTCATGATTTATATTTTCAATGTTTGACCCAAACCTTTTCTAAAACGATAAATTTTATGAGTACGGAGGGAGTATTAATTACTTAGCATAAATATTTATATATTTTAATATATAATTGCTGGCAGTAGTATTTTGGAAAGTGAAAACGATAAACATTTAAGGACAGAGGGAGCATGTACGACGACGATGCCTGTAAGACGGAGGATCGGTCGATCGATCTCGGCAGGTGATCGACATGCAGGGCATATACTCCTCCTATTGGCGTGGCAGGCTGGCAGCAAGCAATAGCCCACCATGCCACCATATGCATCCTCAGCCCTCTTGCAATTGCCGCGTCTTGGATATGGCATGGCATCCCCGCGCGCGCGTGGCCACCGGTGGACAAGGGTTGACAATATATGCAACTTGGCTACCATGCATGCCCCCCGTTGACTCTCACACTGCATGCACACAGTGGGGCGGGCATGGGCAATTGGGCATGCTGGCAGCGTGTGCGGCCTAGTCAGCATGCATGCAGCAGGTTTGTGTTTTGTGTAGTTGACCTACCCCGCTTTGTATATACAGATTACATCAGTCACAATTAATACTCCGGATGTGTTGTGTCTCGATCGGGGATTGCATTGCACCGTCACCAAGTTTTCCTGCCTGCTCGGGTGTGTCGTTGTTGTGCGAAATTAAACTAGCTTAAAAAGTCATATATACTACAGTACGTACTATATAAGTACAGAGGATCGAGAGTGGTTTAAATTTTTGGATCGCGGTCGGTGTGCGCGCGGCGTGCCCGGCGCGGCTCCTAGTTTAATCGACGATCAACGGCAACCATGCATTTGGTCTTCCATTTCCCTCGATCGACGTGATTCGCGGTGAACATGCTCAGCCGTGTGCACACGAGAAGCCCGGCCATCTGCCGGTGAACTGCATCTCGCAACGTGCCTTGTCGAGCCTCTGTCTAGCTAACCTACAACGTATACCTACGATACTCGCTTTGCATGATGAATTGCAACTAGCTACCTAGTACTACCCCGTAGTACTTATTAGCTTCTTTTATTTTCCTCAACTTATATATCGCGCCGATCTGTACGTATAAACCTTCTGGACACGGTATTATTCGAATTATGTATGTATGCATGCACTTTTTTTTGGGGGGAACAATTATTTGTGCACACTTGAGCGGAAATGATCGTGTACGAGAATAGCTTGCTGGGCTAAAAATGCATCATTGCAGTGTCATGCAACTCGTACCTTGATTGATCTAGATTTGCTAATAAGTAGTACTAGTAGTGATTAGCATTGTCATATGGTTGCTGAGAGTGTCCATCGATCGATGTGGTCCTTGCAGCTAAAGCTAGCCCTACAGACTACAAAGGGAATCAGAGGCCGGGTTGGCCGGGCTTTCACCTTTCATCAGTGTGTGTAACGTCGTAGGACGGTGTACTCAGCATGGCAGCTCCTTCGCCGTCGCCGGCCTCACACATATATATTTTTACTTGCTGGCGAGCGACAGCATGCAACCTTTGCTTGCTTGCTTCCGAGAGAGAGAGAGGTGCATGTTACCTATATTTTTGGTTGCGGCAACAGTGAGGCGTTACCTTTCTCATAAGCTAATCATTAGCAGTTAATGATGGGCCGGGAGATCAAGCATCTTCATTAACTCCCTGCTGATAGCTCACTTTGGCCGGCCGGCCGGACCCTCTCCACGCCAGAATCATTTTTGCATCTATCCCGTACATTGAAACTTGAAAGGGAAACGATCCAATAGAGTAGAGATTGGACCACTTGGTGTGTTGTTGCTTCCACGCCACTAGTGCAGTTCCCACCTCACCACCACCAGGTTATCAATCAATTAATCAATATACCTGATTGCCAAATCACACTTCACCAGTGGTATAAGGACATTCACAATGCAGACTCTATGATAGAGTTCAACATATTTATTACCTCGAATATATTATAGACTTCTAAATATGACTTGGAGTCTAAATATGATTTGGAGTCTTAGTTTTCTCTCTCTCTTCAATAAATATGCTGCCACATCAGCACATTAAAATAAATAGAAACCTAATAAATAGGTTTAGACTCTACAATAGAGTCTGCATTAGGGCCTTGTTCCTTTGGTGGTGAAAATTAGAAAGTTGAATTCCAAACTCCTGTAGCACTTTCGTTTGTATTTGACAAATATTGTCCAATCATATACTAACTAGGCTCAAAAGATTCGTCTCGTGATTTAGAACCAAACTGTGTAAGTAGTTACTTTTTTTATCTACATTTAATGCTCCATGCATGCGAGTATGCGACCAAAGATTAATGTGATGGTGATGTGATGGGGAGGAGTTAGAATTTTTAGCAAAGAGAACTAAGGCCTAGGACTCCCTAAATACTGGCATTTTGAATGTCGGTGATGCGCGTATGAATCAGCACTACAACAACCTGTATAGAAGGATGAGATATCTGACCACCAATACGAGGTACGTGAGTGAAAAAAAGAATAGTGCGAGTACAAACTCCAGAGCAGAGCGCACGCACCATGAGTTGACTCAACCACAGCGTTGTGCATGTATGATCCCATGCATGTGTCACAGACAGTACACCCATGCATCAACCAGTCCCATCCCATGCATGCGTAGTAGATACCTTCTGCATGCGGTAGAGTATCGGCATCTAAAAATGGTACCTTTTGGCAAAGCCGGTACCGGCGCAGATTATAGTTTATCAATTTAGCCACAAAGTTCTTCTTCACCAGCTCCGGCCCCCGGCCCCGTCCGTCCGTCGTCGTTTGACCAAGATTCTCTGCCCGGCCAGGCCGCGCGTCGTTCACGCGCGCGTGTGTTCCCAGCGCCGGATCGTGTCGATCGTCGTGTGTATGCATGAATGGCAGCTGCATGCATGATCCGTCGTGGCGTCGTCGATCACCAACCACATTGATTGTGGGATTTGTGGCCACGCGCGAAATCTCTCTCCAAAGATACATCGTTATCGGTCATCATGCAGAGATCCATGGACCAAGCTAGGAAACGAGAGCCATCGGCACGTATAGTACGGCCGCTCGGGCTAGCTCGCCGCGTGCCCACACGGCGGATCGTCGTTGAGTCGTCGTACGTCTCGCATTTGTTGCGGACCATGCCGTCGTCCTCGACATGCATATGCATGCAGTTGCAGACTTCTTGCATGCAGCGCGGAGTTGGCAGCACGCGCGGCGGCCGTCGACGGCGAGCGAGAAAGTCTTGCAGTGCAGCTGCAGGGTCGTCGCGCATGCACAGAAAGGTGGTGGCCGCCGGCGGCGGCGGCGAGGGGCGTGATCGTGATGAGATGCGCGATCGAGCTAGCTACCTAAAGCTAGCTAGGTCGGCCGGCCGCGATCGACTTCCATTGCCATTATATTGCATGGGCCTAACTTGAATAGACGAGCGAGGTCGGTCGCCGAGATGCAAATATAATAGAAAATTAATCAAGGATCATGCATGCTCCTGCCTTTAATTTTCCGCCTAATCTTTTTGGTTAACCTATTGTTTTCATGTGATGATCCTCTCCCTCCTCCCGTATCCTTGTCAGAGCCCATCCTGGATCGATGGATCGGAGCGTGACGTGCCCTCCGCCACCGATCACCTCGAGCTTAAATTAGCTTCTCAGTGAAAGGTGATGAGAGCTCCATGCATATGGTCGGCGGGCTTCGTGTTGGATTAACCCGCAAGCTTTCTAGGGCATCTATATAAAGCTTTTGCTTTTCGTATGTAGTTTGAGATGGGGTGAATTCTAGAATATATATGTACTCATCACGACGGTTGTACGCTAGTAATTATAAAGGTCGGGTACCTTGCAAAATCTGGCGTCAACTGCTGGTCTTTAAAGGTAGGGTTGAAAGTAAGAGATCCATGAGCCCTTTTACGTGGCCACAAAACTTTATCGTCTACTCCCTCCGTCCCTTTTTAATTGTCGCCGTAGGATGCGTGCCACAAGTTTGACTCGATTTGTAGAAAATACATGTAACATTTGTATCTCCAAATAAATTTGTTAAAAAACTAGATTCAAAGATCTTTCCGATGATATTAATTATGATACTAATCGATAATATTTATTATTTATAAAAATTACCGACATTTGTTTCTCGAGAAGCGAAGTGATAATTATTTAGGGACAGAGGGAGTATATAAATCTAACTTGCTGCAAGGAGGTAAAAGGCTGAGAGTGGATTTATTTTGACTCCATGCATGCATGATCTGTACTTATGTACATTGAGTTGGCAATGAACCGGTCTCACCGAGCGTACGTACTTCCACTGTATATTCAGTTCCACCGAATGAAGAGCTCTGTTTTCTATTGCATCTACACGTACGTCTAGTACGTACGATACAATTGACCAGGACTTGAGTCGTGTACGATGGAGACGGAGTTCTTGGAAGAAGTGACGTCGTCTTTGCACAGTACTGTACATCATACGTAGCTTTTTGTAAATCTGGTCGTCAGTTTGACATATTTGGCTGGCCACTTGTCCAGTCCCAGTGCGGCCAGCAGTACGTGCCCACTCCCACTAGCTGATATATATCGTCGGATCGGTTCACGTACCAACCAACTTCACTAGCGGAATTTTAATCCTGAGATTTTGACAGGAAGGGAGATTTGCGAGGAACATGTAGGTTTCTTCTCTCTCTCGATACGTCGTTAGCTTTTAGCTAGGCACCGCGCACTAGTATAGTACGGACTTAGACAAAGATGACGAGTATAACAGAGACGGCTCTCACAAACCGTCACAGAAAATATCAATTGAGACGGCTTCTATAACAACCCATCTCTGAAATCGTTGTCTACAGCATGTCCGTCTGTAATAAAGAAATTTTGGAGACGGGTTTTATCCTAGAACTGTCTTAGATATATCAGCGACACGCGGAATTACTATCCGTCTGATTTATGAAGCGTATCATAGACGGACCTTTATTACCCGTCTCAAATGCAGTACCTATTTGAGACTGGTAGTATATTCGAGACAGAGTTATTAAAACCCGTCTCTTTTAATTGACGCATTTGCGACGCGTGGTTAGATGACCGTCACTAACAACTATCAACACAGCAGAGTTTCATTGCCATCCGCGCGCCTGAAAACATAAAATGAACCTTTCATTCTAAAGGTCCCCTGAAAAGGAGAGAGATGGATTTCGCATCTTCTCTGAATGATTAGCAATGTTGAGAACTGGGAGAAAGAAATCTTCTAGAAGAGATCGAGTCTTCTGTACTACGTACGTGAGTGAGAGGGGCTAGGGGGAGAGGAGGAGGATATTGCGGTGCGAGTACGACGTCACTGGCTCACTGCCTCGATCGGCCTCAAAATTCTCTTCATCAGTCAGGGGATAAAAAACCATGGCCCTTGCTGGTTGCTGCTGTCTAGTGCGGCGCACACAGAAAGAAAGGGACGTGTGCTGTGTGAAGTGCGGAGGCTCCCACTGCTGCAATGCACCCACAGAGACACACCCACACCGCGCACCCTGAAATGTTCTCCTATTAATAAAGCTGGAGGCAACGCTAAAAGCGAAGCGGTTAAGCTCGCAATTAGACCTGCTAAACTGTGGAGCAACCACTGCCATACCCATGCTAAACTGTGGAGCACAGATCAGAGCGTTGAAGTGAAGAAAAAGAGGCGCGCAGCAGAGGCAGGGTAGGGGAGGCACAGGCGTATAGGGAGGGCGAAAAAGGCTAGTGCTCAGTCTTGGGTTCTGGGCAGAGAGAGAGATGCCGTATTGACATTGCAACAAGCAACGAGAAGGGCGGCTTTGGCAGGCGGAGGCCACAGCAGCAGCAGCAGAGGTGTAGAGAGAGAGAGAGTTGGGTGCAGTGCAGAGACCAGAGACGGAGCGATCGAGAGAGAGGGGAGTTTAATAATATCCCATCACTCACACGCCACGGCATCATTGGCCTGGCCGCGCGCACCTCCTTCCTCCTCCCTGCTCGTCTCGTCGCCGTTGCCTTCCTCCTCTCCCAAGCCCCACTCCTCCGCTCGCTCTCGATCGCTTAATTGCCGCGTTCAATCCCACCCACCAACCTCCTCCCTCTTCGCTCGTCGGAGCAGCAGCAGCAGCGCTGCGGACACTGCAAGCAAAGCTCCCGGCTGCTTGCTTTCTCGTGCCGCGGTGCGCGGTGCATGGGAGCACGGCTTTGTTGAGGAAAAGGAAGGAAAAAGAAAGGCGCGAGGGAGCCGGCGAAACAGAGGGGAGCAGGGAGGATGAAGTTCATGAAGCTGGGCTCCAAGCCCGACGCCTTCCAGTCCGACGGCGCCGACGTCCGGTGAGCACACGCCTCCTCTCTCTCTCTTCTCACCCAACCTTCTCTCTCTTCCTGCTCTGGCTCAGTGCGGTGATCTTGCTGCCTTCCAGTATGTTCTAGTATGGCGTCTACCCAACGCTGCTCCCTAGGATTTCTCGATCTTGTAAAAATCTGTGCTTTGCTTCGTCGGACGCTCTGCTCGGACTCGTCCCTCTCCCTGCGGTCGAAGACTCGAAGTCGACTGATAATGAAACAGTACTTTTTCCTCGATTATTTAGGGGTGGCGCCAAAAACTCGTCTCTTTTGTTTCCCATCTATTTACTCATTTCGAGGAACTAGTAGAAGAACATCTCTGTTTGTGAGATGATGGTGAAGGTGGCGCGGGTGCTAACATGGGGGTGGTTCGAAACCTTCTTGCATCACCACCATGTTCTTGTGTGGACTTTGGACTGTCCTGCTTTGGTTTCAGAATAACCAACTGTCTTGTCCTTTCGTGCCTCGTTCCTTGATTTCGACGTGACAGTGTACTTGGATTTCTTTTTTTTTTTTTTTGGTTATACATTCTCCTACATACAATAGGACACCTTTTTTTAGATTGCCAATACCACCAAATTCGTTCGTACTTCAGTCTCCTCCAAAAGCTTTGACCTTTCTACATTCAAATCTGAACCCACCGCTTGAACGGACTCTAACAATGCTGTATTTCTTTTTTCTTACAAGTTTCCGCGTCTTCTGTTTTTTTGGTGTTGGGGATTGGGAGTATACTCTGCATTCTACTATTTATCTGTTGTATGTATGCTGCGATTTTCTGAACTAGATCTATGTAATTTTTTTTTCTTCAAAAATTTGTGCTGGCATTCTTTGTTTCTCTTTGGGATTAGTTGTTTGTGTCCATCCCCTTGTCGTCATACTACTTGCTAGCTGTTCAGCGAATTGTTTTACCGTGATGGGCAATCCTCTGATTAAAAAATTAGTCTCGCCGAGATGCGATTCATCATTGGGTCATTGAGCTGAAACCTAGTTTATTTTCATCACTCTTCTTGTTTATGATAACAAGTTTCTTGGTGTCCGTTAGTGCTGCGCTTGCGTTTGAATCGAATTGTTCTATTTTATTTCCTGGCTAGAAAGTATATGGCTTTGTTGTAGGCTTTTTTATCTGAATTTGTACTTGCTTTATCTGCTCTTTTGTGGCTAGTGTAGGTCAGATCTGAGGTAAGAAGCATTATGCTTTACTCTTGTGTTATTATATGGTAGATACCACTACGTCTTGCTGTTTGATCTGGGCAACTTGGTAAAGTTAGCTGGACTAGTTTATTGTTGAGGAAAGTAGAAAACGATGGTCATCTCACCATCTTCCTAATCATTGATCAGCGTTCACTTTTCCTTCAGTTAAAGAATCCACCGCAAGTTGCTTCGTCACCAACTTATCTTTTGAAACAATCCAGTAGTATTTTTGCACCACTGATGAGTGTAGTGGCAGTAGTAAGTGGCACTTTCTTGGTGGATCTTGTGGTGATATGCTTTTGCGGTTGGTTGGCGAATTACAAGATCTCAGTTTGGGCCATCCAGATTCTTGGTAAGTGGGGGAAAGGGTTGGTGTTAAGCTCAAGGGAACATGAGAGATTTTGGATCTTAGTGTCTAGCGCATTGTTTGTGTGTTTACCAACTCTAATGACGCCTTTGGCTGCTTTTGTTAGCTGAACTGGAATAACTGGAAAGTGGCCTGTACAGTCAAGTGATTAAGTGAACAGCTACGGCATGTTTGCCTCCATTATTGGCAGGTAGTGCAGGTCTTGGACAGGTCTTTAGAGTCTAAGATAAGCTTCACACGTACATTGTTGTCGATATGCCTGACTACTGATGGTGTATCAAAAGCCATGCATTGGTGGGACACGCAAGTTGACTGTGGAGTCTTTAATCTCTGGTAACTCTTAGGTTCATAAAGTTTTGGCATCGATCTTAGGCTGTGAATGAATGATGTAGTGATGTGAGTACTCTGAAAGTGAACTCTCTATTCTGACTAAAATACTCATCTTTCTGTGACTATTATGATAATTTGTGTATTATTCTGCAATATGCCTTTTGCTTACAATTTGTTGCTGATGCATGCAGATATGTGGTCTCTGACCTTGCAACAGATGTTGTGGTGCATGTTGGTGATGTAAAATTTTACTTACACAAGGTTGGTGCCCAGTATTTTCTGCTATTGCACTGTTTTGGAATTGTATCTTTTTTTAGATTAATGGCAAAGGTTTTCTAAGTCTCACTATCTAAGATACATATTTGGTCATTTCCTGAGGCCTTCTGGCCTAAAATACAAAGTTGAGGGGTTATATGTCATACTCTAGTAATAGAACGTTCTCACATTTATGTTTCGCTTAAGACTGTTGTTGGGCTGTCTCTTTCCTTTATCTACCAGATTCTACTTCAGATGTTCCTTTTTACTGACTTTTTTTTTTTAAAAAAAGAGAACATTCTGTGACAATAGTTCAGCTGAAAATTCAACTGAAGGATATTTTTGTTACTGTGGGACTAAATAATCCAGTGCAATTCACTTATGTTTTACTTTGGATGCTTTTACTTTTGTGTTGGACATTTATTCATATACTTAACTATATATGAGTGGTGATTGCCTTCTGTTACATTTGGTTGTCATATGCAGTTTCCCCTCCTTTCCAAGAGCAGCAAGCTTCAAAGATTAGTTCTTAAGGCAGCTGAGGAGGCGACTGATGAGGTTCGCATAGATGACCTTCCTGGGGGAGCAAAATCATTTGAAATATGTACCAAGTTCTGCTATGGAATGGTGGTCACTCTAAGTCCACACAATGTTGTAGCAGCAAGATGTGCAGCGGAGTATCTTGAAATGACTGAAGATATGGAAAAGGGGAACTTGATATTTAAAATTGAGGTCTTCATAAATTCTAGCATACTTCGTAGCTGGAAGGATTCTATCATTGTTCTCCAGAGTACGAAGGCCCTATTACCATGGTCTGAAGAGCTGAAGGTTGTTGGTAGATGTATCGATGCCATCGCTTCGAAGACATCTGTGGATCCTGCCAATGTAACTTGGTCATACAGTCATAATAGCAAGAAAGCAGGAACTTGTGCTGAAATAGTCGAGTCGGCAGGAAAACCATCAATAGCTCCCAAAGATTGGTGGGTTGAGGACTTGTGTGAATTGGATGTTGACCTGTACAAGAGAGTCATGGTTGCTATCAAATCCAAGGGGAGAATGTCACCTGAATTGATAGGAGAGGCGCTTAAAGCCTATGCAGTTAGATGGCTGCCAGACTCCTACGATGCATTAGTTGCCGAGGATTACATGAGAAGGAATCAATGTCTGGTTGAGACAATAATATGGTTGTTGCCATCTGATAAGAGTTCAGGTTGTTCTTGCAGATTTCTCTTGAAACTGTTGAAAGTGGCCATACTAGTCGGAGGGGGGGAGCACGTGAAGGAAGAGCTTATCAGAAGGATCAGCTACCAGTTACACAAAGCTACTGTTAAGGATCTCTTATTGCCTGCTACTTCGCCTAATGATGGTACATATGATGTTCGGTTGGTGCATAATCTTGTCCAGAGATTTGTTGCAAGAACAGCGCTGTCTCATAATGGTGGTTTCATTGAGAAGTCTGATGAAAAGATGATTGAGCTCAATTTTGAACAAGAATCCACTTTGTCGGTAGGAGAGCTTGTTGATGGCTACCTGTCTGAAGTAGCTTCAGATCAAGACCTTTCATTGTCAATGTTTGTTGAACTAGCGACAGCTGTGCCAGAAGCGGCTAGGCCTGTTCATGACAGTCTGTACTACGCAGTCGATGCATATCTCAAGGTATGTTCAAAAGATAAAAAGGCAAACACTTCATGCATGTGGATTGATGTTCAATGGTTACTATAGGTCTGTTTGATTGTTTATACTATGATAAATGATAAATTTGTTTTTTGTAATCAGGAACACCCAGACATAAATAAATCTGACAAGAAGAAGATTTGCAGCCTGGTGGATGTCAAGAAGCTCAGCACAGATGCATCCATGCACGCCACACAAAACGACCGCCTGCCTCTCCGGTTGGTGGTTCAGGTCCTCTTCTTCCAGCAGCTGAGGGCCGGCTCAAACAAACAACTTGCCCTGATTGACAATGGAGAACATGCTTGCGCACGGCCTTTGCAGGATCAATGTGACCCCTGTGAAAGGCGGATACCGAAGCATCCAAACTCACTAAATAAGCAGGTAACAAGCCTGAGCGCGAGGGAGGGCCAGCACCACCGGATCAGCGAGCACAGGGGCGGCAGGAACAGCTTTAAGGACCAGATTGGGGGCATCCTGCTGCAGTCGCGATCCAGGAGGATCTTCGACAAGCTGTGGAGCACCAAAGGGCAGGGCGAGCATGGCGGCAAAGGCTCGGAGACGTCTGGCAGCTCACAGAGCCCACCGTTATCAGCAAAGCCTGCAGAAGTGAAGCCCTCCCCTCTTCCCCCTCTTAGGAACAGGAGGTACTCTGTTTCTTAGTTTTTCTTTTTGGCTCTTCTAGTTTAGAGCTCTGGTTTAGGTTGTTGTACAGAAGGTAATCAGCTGCCGCTCATCCTCTTTTTGTAAGCAGATGAATCTGCTGTTCTCTATGTTGATCATCTATGCTGTAGCTTTTACTGTAGTGTAATTTCAAATGGGAGCAAATCCAGGGCCTGCGTTCATGAAAATGTTTGTGGAAAAGGTAAAAAGAAAAATCAACACAAACCCCTTGTATCAGATCAATAGACTTCGTAAGACATGGATCACATCACGCAATACTGCAATCACGAATGAATCCTAAAATCCTAAATAAAGACAATAACAGTGCAAAAGACGAGAAGTGAATCTGGAATTGAAGGCCACAAAAATGTTCATACAATATGTGGGGAGAGCGAAACAACTAATCACATTCTCTTTAGTTGTATAATGGCAAAACAAATCTGGACCTGCTTTTTAGTACTAGAGGAAGCAAGAGACACCCAATGTATGACAACTGATGAACACAGCAACAAGATTCAAATAATAACAATAACAATGGGTAAAAGCCAAGACAGTTAATTCTGGAACAATTCCGTTGAATCAGATAATAACATGGAAGACAACCCCTTCCACTGGGCAGAGACGCAAAGCTGATATATGTTATTATCTCTTTGCAAGTTCCACATCACCAGGTCTGCATATTTCGCAGACAACATAACAGTTTATCTGACTAGTTCATCAGGTTTAGACTAGTAACCACCCCTCAGAGCAAGGACAAGATGGAGGACAGAGCCACCCTCGATGTTGTAGTCCTTTGCGGTCTTGTCATCTGCAAGCTGCTTACCAGCATAGATAAGCCTGCAAAAGCGACAAAAATCGCTTCATCAGCATCAGACGCCAGGAAAGCATAATTGGTTTCAAGTAGAATAAGCATTTTGAAGAACAAATAGTAGCACTTGTGGATATAACCAAAATCTGCAAGCTACCTTTGCTGCACGGGAGGAATGCCTTCTTTCTCTTCAACACGCTCCTTGATCCTGTCAATCGTGTCAGTGGGTTCAATGTCGATCTCGATCTCTTTCCCAGTGAGAGTTTTGACCTTGATCATGGTTCCACCCCTAAGCCTGAGGACCAAATGAAGAGTTGACTCCTTTTGGATGTTGTAGTCAGCCAGTGTGCGTCCATCCTCCAGCTGCTTGCCAGCGAATATCAGTCGCTGTTGATCTGGGGGAATCCCTTCCTTGTCCTGTGACAGTGAACAAAACAACATGTCAACTCTTTAGTATCCAATTGCAAGATGTAGTGGCCACTAGAACCAGAAGCATGATTCAGGTCGTGCTAAAAAAGATCTACAAATCAATGCTCTATTTTTGTTATAGTTTAAGGATAACAATTGGATACAAACTTTTCAAAGAGGAAATTATAAAAATGCAACATACATGGACTTCTGAAAAAACAGATATAACTTGGACAGAACAAAAACAATAGAAAATCTCTAGGGAAAGAATAAACGATGCCTAACAATTCGCATACGCTTGATAGTTATTTTCTGAGGTATTGAACTCTATAATAGGCAGCATCTTCAAGATGACCACTCTATCTAGCAATAAAACAAACAAAAACTGAATTTTTCATTATGCCTAAGATGGTCATGCACAGATAATATGCATGGAGTAAGAGGAAGCATCTATTCTTTAGAAGATAACATATATAGCAATAAAAAAAAGAGAATATATTCTTCTACACATCATAACAAATTCAACAAATATTGCCGTGAGTATAAGGAACTGAATTTTTCACTATATACAAGCTCTATAAAACTCTATTGAATGAATCCCACTTTTAAAGGAGACTCGCAATATTGTTGCAATTCCAAACAAGCAAGGCCACTGTTTCAGCTGGCAAATATGCAATTTTCTTCTTGGTTTGTTAAAGTAGTCAAAGACAACCTTTTCGCTATGCTATATTTGCCCAACCCAGCAATCCAAACTACATCAATAGATAATCCCCAAAACTAAACCTCCGCATTAATCTGGCCCGGATCAATCTAAAGAACATAGGGTGAATATCACAACAGGGTAAACTTAATTACTTAAACTATGCATCGAATTGAACTCTCGACTCGTCGCAGAGATAGGTCAAACCAGCCCACGGTAGCAACGATGAGACGCGAGCAAGAACAAGGCTGGGTGGGGAGCACGGACCTGGATTTTGGCCTTGACGTTGTCGATGGTGTCGCTACTCTCCACCTCAAGGGTGATGGTCTTCCCCGTCAGCGTCTTCACGAAGATCTGCATCTTCTCCTCGCTTCTTCCTCCTCCCTCGCGCTAGGGGTCACGGAACTAGACGGCGCCGAACTCGAACTGCGTGAGGACGAAGCCGAAGAACGCCCAATGAATTCTTTCGAGTTTCTTCTTTTCTTGGGTTTCTGCTCGGGTTGGGCGGATTTATAGGGGATGGCGGCGGCGTGACCGGGTGCTCCACCACTCCGATTCGAGTTGGAATATAATAACGATTTTTGTAATTAAAAAATATAATACTATTTAAATTATTTTCACCTTTTAAATAAAAAATATAGTGATTATATCTGTACAGATTATTTAAAGAAATAGATTCTGAAAATCAGAAATAACCATTTAGGCCCACTTTTGGAATGAGCTTTTCCTTGTTTTTTTTTGTGTTTCTTTCTATAAAATAAAATGATTATTGTGAAATTACTAGTTCCATAAAAAAGACCCTTGGTCTTAATGTTCTGCATTATATAATATACTCCCTCCATTTTAAATTACAATTCATTTGACTTTTTCAACCTCAAATTTAATCACTCGCCTTATTCAAAAAAATTTGTAAAAAAAATGCCTAAATTTAAGTCATTCTTATGGAATATTTACTAATAAAACATACTATAACAAAAGAAAGTGATATTACGCACATTTTTTTTGAATAAGATGAGTGGTCAAATTTAAGGTGGAAAAGTCAAACAAACTACAATTTAGAACAGACCAGTACTTTTATAAAACATATAGCAAACATAATAGAAAATCATATTACAATATTAATATTGACACTTTTTCTATCTATCTGTTAAAAGAAATTTCTCTCTTCCATCTTACGACATCTATCTGTTAAAAGAAATTTCTCTCTTCCATCTTACGACGTGTTTCTATAGAAAAAATTATTTGTTGTCTTTGTCTTTCTATAGAAAAAATTATTTGTTGTCTTTTGTTCTCTGTTTTCTGTGCCAACATACACCATTCAATTGTTATTTGTTTTTTTATTATCTATGATAATGATAGATTTCACCCTAGGATGCAAGGGTTTAAAATGTTACAAAAATGTTGGTTACTTTTTTTCTGAAAGAGAACTTCCTAATATTGACATAGTGTCGAACCGAGGGCCCGACGACCTTGATACCTATTGGGCTTCGGTGCCGATACATAAGCTTTGTTTGGTACAACTTCACGAGCTATTATGAGCGCCCCCTTCTCTTCTTCCTTCTTCCCTGAGCTGCGTCAAAGAAACCAAACCTGTGTGTGACGGAGCACGGGCCAGTAGACCGACCCTGAGTGGACTGTGGCGACTTGCCGTTCCCCTCTTCTTCTGCGCTAATCCTCCTCGTGATGTGCCTATCTCCTTCATCAATCTTAATTTTTTCTCTCAGATTCTTCTCCGCCGTCTCCTGCTCTTTCCAATCCATCTTGTTTCGTTTTTTTTTCTGGTCAAAGTTCGTGGCTCCTGCCCTTGTGGCTCCTGGGCGACTTGCTGTTCCCCCAAATCCCTATATCCCCAATCCAATCCGTCTGAATCCTCCCTCAATCCTCATCCATCCTCCGCCAAATCTGCTAGGTTCCACTCGTGCTGCTCCTGATTTTGGACTGGTTAATCGAATCGGTCAGGTATCTCCCTGGATTGGTATGTACTCGCCTCGCCATTCATTCATCCCATCTCCCAATCCGAGTGCTAAAATCGTCAATTGCCGCCTCTTTCGATTGTTCCTGGGCTGATTCGTCGATTCGGCGGGTTTCTCAGTTTGTCGGTCCCTTGTGCTGCTCCATTATCGCTGCAGACATTTTTCTCATGCTTTATCCCCTCGACGAAGCTCCTAGCTCTGATTTTCTTAACTCTGTTGTTCGCTTCCTGCTCCCCATCCCCGCCATGGTTGATGACAGCCACGTTACTC
>JAKNSH010181786.1:0-10439 GCA_027790015.1 Cymbopogon flexuosus | reverse complement strand
CGACGAGGGCCCGCACTGGTAGGGCTTTTCCGCAGCTGAGGAAGTCAAGGTGTCTGGTGTATGCTCATTGCCCCTATCATCGCCGCAGAGGTCGTCGTCGTCGCCGCCGCCGCCGTCGCCGCCACCGTCACCATCACCGGTCATCGTTGTCGCCGTCGCCCCCTGCTGGGCGTCCTGGAACAGCCTCCTCGACGACCTACGACGTCCACGAAGGGGCCTCCCACCCCTACTGGTTGACGGCTCCACGTCAAGCTCCTCATCGAGGCCCGCCTCGTCCTCGGGGGCGGCGTCCGCGGGCTCCGCGTTGGCGTTGGGGACCATGTACTGCGAGCGGATCCATGTTCGCTGCGGCCGCCTTCTGCCCGGTATTTTGTCGAGTGCCTGCAATGACAAAGATTAAAATAGTTAGCATAAATAAATGACAAGTACTTGTAAAGAAACATAATTGCAAGGTAATAATAATAATAACCATATAGTATTACATGAATTAGAAATTATCTCCGCAAACGGCAATATGGCTGGCGGGTACTCGTCCTCACTAAAAACGAACCTTCAAAGAACTAGCCTTGTTGTGATTTCTGGCCGTGTAATTGAACGAGTTTGATCACCTTTCTGGCAGTATAGAGGGCCCTCCAGCGAAAACAATATCAGCTACTGGGGGTTTGCACGGTATGCTGGGTCTACCTGATCACATTCTTGTGGCAGCGGCAGGTGATTCTATTGAGAGTCTTCCATCAAGTGATGCCACCAACAAATTTGGTGCCTCCTTTGAAACTCCTTCGGGCCGTAGACTGGTTGGTAACTTAGTCCCTTCATTTTCAGTTCTCATGGGCGCATGTTTTGGTGTACGGCCATATTTGATTTTTTGTAAAATTCTTTCAGGTAAAGCCATCAGACTATATGGAGTTGATTTCCTGCATGAAGCCTAATATATGGGCCAGTTTGGCAGACGAGGTACCAGCTTGGGTGAATGAGAAACGAAACAAAGTCTCTGTTGACAGGACATTGCGGTGGCTTGATGCATGTATTGCTTTGGACGTGGTAGGATGTTAAGCTATTTTTCATCGAACTGTGTTTCATGACTTCAATATATGCATCTTTCTTTAGTTTTCAAAGAGTTATCACTATTTAAATGTCTGAAATAGAGCAAAAAAATAATGAATAAGTGACATGTCTGATTTATTATCATGTCGTACTTGGCTACAAGTTTGGAGGCCTCTGGTGTAAGATTCTTAAAACTGTGGCAACTTTTTTTTTTCAAAAATGGAATCAACCTCAGTCAACTACCTTCGCTTATTGATCTTTTTACAACTCTTCAGGATTCTGGAACTAATAGTTTTGGTGTAGTTGTGGGAGGATCTAGCTTAGAACAGCGAAAGCTATGTGCTACTGAAGTGTCAAAGCGGAATGTTTCAGGTTATTTTTATATTTCGTACATATTAGTAATTTTCAGTAATTTTATTTCGTAAGTACTTATCTCCAGGGAAGAGGATGGCACCTTTAATATTTTTATTCTTAACTTTGCATGTTAGTTGTTTAGGAATTGACTTTATGATGACGTTTTATTTATTTATTTTTTGAAAAAAATAGTGATCCTGTTGTTGCCAAATTTGGTACAGGCTTTTGGATTGCAGGCTTTGGCCTTGGAGAGAGTATTGAAGAACGTTGCAGTTTGCTCAATGCCGTAACAGTGAGAAAAAAAAAATCCTTCAAATATCAAAGTGTATTGATGATGATCTGCTGGGCTATGCTTAAAATTCTGTTGCCGCAGATTGTTAGGGCTGCATTTAAGTTAAAATCATGTGCCAAATATGAAGCTGTTAAAATGACAGAATTTTCTGAAATACCACTCAGGCAGATTAGCAATTCATTATCTGTCATCCTGGTGAAGTATATGTGACACATGCCATCCCACATGTTAGTGAGATGGTGGCATGCCAGTCTTAATGGTGGCAAATTGTCAAATGCTTTTTCAAGTTGTAATAATTCTAAATGTTGATCCTAGAAAATGTTGGATTGTCCACCCTGGAATAGAAGAGTTCAACTGTAAATAGCATTTCATATTAAAGTATCAGATTCAGCATTTGTAATAGTTGCTTGAAACA
Source organism: Cymbopogon flexuosus (assembly GCA_027790015.1). NCBI lineage: Eukaryota > Viridiplantae > Streptophyta > Magnoliopsida > Poales > Poaceae > Cymbopogon > Cymbopogon flexuosus. Next base: position 8,334 of record JAKNSH010181786.1, on the reverse strand, counting down.
AGAATTTGCATGGTTTCAGATTACCATACAAGCCGCCATGCCCCTGTGTAGCCTTTGATTGTGATTAAGCTGAAGCCACAGTTCATGCTTTTTAGATGTTGTGTTTAGAAGTGTTCTTTCTTTTTGTTCACATGTAACTGATCATTTTCTTTTCTTTCTTTCAGGATTGCTTGCCACCAGAAAAACCTCGGCTCGTGTCTAGGCTTGGTCTTCCAGGTGCCTGTGATGTATTTTAACCAGTATATTTGGATTTTGTTATGTAGTTTCCACAGGGCAATGACTTAGGAACATTTGTTTTATTTTCTTTTTCATCTCATCTGTGAATTCTTACACTTTAATCTCATCGTCATATTCACAAGCTAGAGCCTAAACTTATCCAAAATTTTGCCTATCTCTTGTCTGTAGTAGTATTTTGCATCGGATGATTAGTAATTAATGGTGGTTTATAAATACATTGGATAGTATTTCTTGCTTTTTCCATATGAAAAGCTTTACATAGATCTTTTTAACAATTTTCAGAAACTTACATCCTGAGATATATTTATATTAAAAAAACATTACAACTATCTCACATTGACAATCCAGTACATTTTTGTCTTCTAGAGGAGGTCTTGGAGGGTGTAGCTGCTGGTATCGACCTTTTTGACTCCACGTATGCACATAAATATTTGTCCTATAGCATTTGTGATGAGCAAATTCCGTCAATGCCATTATTAATTATATCAGGTGCTGAAAGAATTAATGTGATTTGATTACCATTAATGTTGCCCTTTCACTCAGTCTTCTACAAGACCAAAAAATTTGATTCATAATAATAGCATTTTGAAATATTTTAAAAAGAATCCTTGCACATACTTGGAAGCCATACCCAATAACAGGCAAGAGGAGACAGAGACCACCATTCATGAGCATGCAGTCTAGCAGATGCTGGTGGAGTTTGTGGTCACAGTGTCAGACGAAAGGACGGGTGAGAAAATTGCCAGTTGATGACACAGAGGCAGATGATGATGAGGACACGAGAATGGATCACCGGTTCCACTGTGAGCTCAGGGAAGGTGGGCGGAGCAGTGGTGGCCCGATACCAGCCAATGGCCCGATTCGAGCCGATGACCAGCGATGCGGTGGCCCTATGGCAGCGGATGAGGCCTCCTGTGTCCAAGTGGTGCTGCGCATGCGGGGAGCTTGCCCACGTCATGCCCTTGTGTTAAGTTGAATTGTGGCGCTCACCTACGCTAGCTCACAGACTGTACTCAACAGCCACGCATGCCTAGGCTCGTGCAGGTCCTCCGCCGGCATGCGTGCACGTGGGTGGCCTGCTCATGTTCACTGCAAGGCGCACAATTGCCCAAGCACGGCAATGACCTCCCAACACTCCTGATCCGACAAAGTTGGATTCTGGTGGTGCGGAGAATGGGGGCAATTTGGATGGTGGACAGTTGGAGTCAGAATTGAGTGGACAAGTCAGAGAGGAGGACAGCTGTGGGCCTCACTTGTTATAAGAGGGGCATTTTGTGCACTAGAAATAGACAGAATAGCTCTAAAGGTAATGGGGCCATCATATCAGTGACATGTACCTAACGGAATTTGGTGGAAGTGGCAAGCAATGAAACACAAATTTCAAGTAGTGGCAGTGAAGGAATGCGAACAATTTTACAGACAATGCATATAATTTCTATGGCATTGAGGGAATTCGCTCATATGATTTATCAATGTGCTGAAAGAATTTGATTTTTCATAATTTGGAATGACAGGTACATTTACCAACTTACTATGGGTGGTTTCGCACTGATCTTCCCTGTTGACATGGTTGAAAGAGAGATGCAGAACGGTATACTCAACACTAGTGGTGGAGATTCAACAAAGATTAATCTCCGTGCTACAACATATCGGTAGGTGGTATGATTCATGGAAATACTGTCATTGTGCCAAAGTCTGCATTGTATTTGAGAAGACATGTGAATTGGTTCTATGTTTGTGTACTGATGATTTTAAAAGAATTTAGTACTAAATTTTCTCAGTTGTATATCGGGCATGCGATTTTTTGTTGGTAACAGTATGGAAGTGCTTTAGTTTGGAGTAGACAAATGCACCATTTGAGTGTTTTGATCAATGAATGTCTTTCGTTCTCTCTTCAGATGCCTATTGATAAGCTTGTGGGCAAATACATAATCTATTAACCTATGAGACATACCTAATGCACGCAGAAAATATCTATTCAATCTCCACCATGATGGCTGCTTTTTTTTGTTCATACACCCATATCACATTGTTTACGATGCATTTCAAGTTTCATTTCAGCATATTGTTACTAAAACTTGAATATAAATTGGAGTGTGCTGGGAAGTGTAATAAGTGATAATGCAACATGATGAAGTGTGATAATTAGAAGGATGTATAGGATTTGTTAAATCTAACTGATGAATCCATTGACTAGTGGTTATGGTTAAAATGGAGGTTTATCACTATACCAATTGAAACTGCTGTTTCCCTGAAGACACTCATGCATATTTGAAGAAATATTTACATAAAATGTTTAGATATGTTGATTCTCTGTTATATGACTCATGATTTTTGGATGTGTTTGTTCCTTCAGGAAGGATACGTCACGGCTAGTTGATAGCTGTAACTGCTTCACGTGCCAGAATCACACCCGTGCTTACCTCAATCATTTGCTCAATGTCCACGAGATGTTGGCTCAGATTCTACTGGAGATGTAAGCAAAGTCGATTCCCAGTTATGGTTCAGTAGGGAATATATTGAGTGAATGATGTTTATCTTTTCTGTTTATCCTGCAGACACAATACACATCATTATCTTCGTTTCTTCCATTCCATACGGGAGGCAATCAAGGTTGGAGAGTTCGATCTTTTTCGGCAGGAGTTCGTTAAGAAGAGACGCGCCCATTTCACTGCTGTGGGGATCTAGGCGTCTGGCCTTCCTCACAAGATTAGCCGATCAATTAATCAGACTTGTGTACACCTGAATCCTTACTAGTCAACTCTCATGCCTATGGTTGAGCAATCCGAAAAGATTCTCCAGGAAACTTTCACCTAATGAACTCTAAATCATTTAGGGCTTTCAATTATCCCCTCCCAATACATGTGAATGAATTGGAATGAAAGCTGAAGTAATTTCCCTAACGAGCTCTCCCAATATGTGCATTCGAGGGGACGATCCTCTAACAAAGGCTTTATATTTCATAAATAGTCCCAAACGTATTCAGAATTAGTAGTAATTTGAGGATCTCAGTAGCTGAGGTGTTGTGTTAGATAACTCAGTCCCTGACTTTAATTTTTTAGAAGGAATAAATATGGGAGGTGGTAGAACAACAGGAGTTGGAAGAGATGATTGAAATGCTAAGATGGTAGAGGATCAAGATACAGCAGTGTGGAAATTGGAATCCTCTGGTAAATTCTCAGATCTGTGTACAGATTTATAACATTAGGTGGAGTGGCAAATCTTGGAATGAAGGATATTTAGCAGACTAAACTTCCCCTAAAAATTCCAATCTCCATTCATATTAGAAACAGCGGATTTGCCTAGACGGAATTGGGATGGTTCAGAGGAGCGTAAGCTCTGGTTAATTAGAAACAGTTGATCACCAACTGTTCAAATGCTGCTGCCTATGGTGATATGGTGCTGGATAAGGTACAGTTGGGGTCGTCCTCCATTCCGCTTGATAGAAACAAGTGACGCCGAAGGTTGGACTGGACCTTAGCAACCACGTTCCCGTCTCCGTTTAACTGTTACAGGAACTTAGGGTACTTTTTATAACGTGGGAATAAAAACATTCGTGTTTTTGGGACGTAGACGTCAATAGGAATGGGAACTTAGGCCATGTCCCCGTTCCCAAGCTGTAAGGACGGGGCACAGAAGGTAATTAGTGGAGGGTGATGGAGTTTGAAGGGTTATGGTGCGCAATCTGTAATATTTTTATTTTTTTTTATTTCTTTTGATTTTTCATTTTTATTTAGTTTTCAATTTCATTCTATTTTCTATTAATTTTAGTTTTTTATTGTTGCTACTCTAGTTTTCAATTTTGTCGATTTTAGTTATATTGTTTGTTGCCAGTTTCAATTTTAGTATCTTGTGATTTTAGTACCACGGTTATCTTTTAGTCATTTTGTTTTCATTGAGTTTACTTTAGTTTCATCTCTCTACAATTTATTCTTTTTCATTTTGTCTTCTTTAGTTTTGTTAAATTTTGTGGTTCTGATTTTTAATTTCAATCATAGTTTTTTTTATTGGATCTTGTAACATCCTGGCCCAGGGCTTAATATGATTAATAAGATACTCATACCATCATGTTGTAACTTTTTTTTTGAGAAGTCCATGCCCAAAGAACTGGCGACCGGTGTTAGTAGGTGCGCACGAGTGAGGATTGCACAAAAAAGACGGGTGACTGGCGTTGGTCTGTGAGGGCAGTATATGTCATAAGAAAGCTTTTAGTTTATGTTTAATTTTTATATGAAAATTTCAGTTCTAATTTTAGTAGTACTAGGCGGATTCCCCGCACGTTGCCACATGAATTTAAGGTTTTCTGATGATCATTTGATGAATGAAAGAGAGATAAAAATGTAAGTCATTTAATAAAAATTGCAAACACTACTTGCGGTCTCAAGGATCAAGAAAGCGTACCCCGTGCGTTGCCATGGAAATTGGAGGGCGAAGCTAGAACAAATTAGAGGGGGTGCCTTGCTCTTATAGGTATGAAAATTTGATCTGCAACCATGGTGAAAATCTGTTCCTAATAGTGATTTTTCAATTTTTGTGGGTGCCTGGGCACCCACACTCCTCAACGTAGCTCCGCCCCTCGAAACTGCTGATGATTTGTAATAAGATTATTTATACAAACAGATAAACAATTATAAGTTAATTTAGTGGATGACGTGGTATAATGCTTGTTAGTGGATAATATATCTTGTTAATATGTAGATCATAATTGCAAATGCTAGTTGATCATAAATATATCTAATAGTGGATTTATGAGGTGGATAGTTTGGATGGTACTCATGGTGGTGGTAAGACCCCTAGATGATGTGGCGCAAGGATGTGCTAGAGAATTAGGCTAGAGTTTAAGATTCCAGTGGTTTTGTTTTCCATTTAGGTTCGAATACCTATTTTAGTGTTACAGTGTTGTGTTACTGTTCTTTGTTTTTCATTGTGACTGCTTTTGTTTTTCATTGTGTCCACTACTAGCCTTGTTTCCTAGCTCGGTTATGTAATAATAACTTGCCACTTTAGTTGGCAGCTTATGCAATACTTCTTCTGATAATTAGATTGCAGGTTGTGTTTTTATCACTACCCCTAATTTTGTTTTTATATAAACGCCCCCAGTTTGTTGGTAAGTCAAGTTTTCTGAATTTTTTTATGTGTGTATAATAACTTGTCCCTGAATTGATAGTTTATGTATTTTTTATTTTAATAATTGCCTCTGTAAGTTGCAACTTATCTTATTTTGGTACACTACTCTCTTTAGAGGTTAGTACCTTTATGCAAATACTACTAAATCCATTCCAAATTGAAGATGTTTGACTTTTTTTACTATAAGTTTGACTGCTTGTTTTATTAAAAAATTGTACAAAATATCATGTCTTTTGCTGTGGCTTGCTTTATTAATAAATGTTCTCTAAGAATGACTTAAATTTTACTAAATTTGCATAACTTTTTTGAATAAGGCGAATAGTCAAACTTTGGCTAAAAAAATCAAACATCTTATAATTTGGAACGGAGGGAGTATATAGCAAATTTATCATTTCTCATGGAAACAATCAATGCACATGCCATGTAAAAACTTCAGTTTTTTAGAGTTCTTTCCTAAATGTTTTAGCATAGTTTTACACAAAAATTGCTACCAAAAAGTCTTTGAAAGATAAGCAAGTGGCCTTTGCCTCGACATGTAGAACATATCGATGCAGACGGAACTAAAAAAGAATACACCGATCAAAAGTCATAACTTTTTTTAAAAAAAAAATATTTGTTTTTTAAGAGTAATAGAGCATCTACCGTAATCTACAGGGACTAGGGACTAAACAAGGACCACTAGTTCCAATTAGTCTCTCTTGAGAGACTAATAGACTAGAGACTACTGATCTCTCTTTTAGTCCCTATATTTGGTAACTTAAGGATTAATTGGGACTAAAAATTAGTCTCCCGAGTCCCATTGGAACCAAACAGGGCCTTAGTTTGTAATTTTAGATTTTCCAACTTTGCAAAGTTCACAAATAAGCCTATCTCAAATTTATAGAGTGTGAGGTGTGAGTTGAATGAAATATCACCATGCTATACTCTTCCAAGTATATAGTCTAGCTCAATTATGTGCCTAAACTACGAGGAACTCATTAATTCTAAGAATCTGAACCGGCCCTTAGCGAAATCTTTTTTCTTCAGTATAGCCGGCTGCTCAGTTCTTCGGAGGTGCTCATAGGGGTAGAGTTTACGTACGTGTAGTCATAGGGTTGAGTGTGCGTGCATGTTGTAGACGTCTGCTTTGTACTATGTTATTCTAAAAAAAACACTAGTACAGAAGTGACCTTTACTCCCGATTCCAAACCCCCTTGACTCCCGGTTGTGCAATCGGGAGTAAATTTTCATTCCCGGTTCATATTACCAACCGGGAATAAAGGGGATGCCAGGCCCACAGCTCTGGCGCCCCCTTTATTCCCGGTTGGTAATACGAACCAGGAATAAAGGTCATGCCCTTTTATTGAGGATTTTAAATTCATTTCAATTCTAAATTTATTTTTTGTTTTAAAATATGTTTTCTAATACATGTTTTGCGCTGTAAATAATAGATCGTATAAGGTTTCGTTTCGAGCAATGTACGGAAGTGACACAACTAAAAATTTATACTAAAGAACCATATGTATATACAAAGTGCATTGGAGTATGCAACATGTCTATACAAACTTGGAAATTTAATTACAAAAAGCTAAGTTGTCATAACCCTGCTACTGTCCTGTAATCCATTTTTTACTGGGACCAAAGTAGAACTCGGCGTTGGGCATTAAGACTTGTTCATTAAGAAATCTGGCTAGGGTCTCCTGCATTGCTTTGATATGGTGCATTTCCAAGGTTTTTTCGTGCAACAAATTAGTCTACAATTTATGATAAAGAAAAAGTGTTAGTATATATATAAAGAAAAATGATAAATCAGGAAATAATATTGGTATATATATATACACGTATATTTCTCTCTCTCTCTCTACTCTTTCTCTCTCTAGAATACTCCTTCTTGAGCACAACCTTATGTTCTCGCAAACATAGTATCCACAAAGATTCGTCCCGAATGGTTGCCGAGCGCACCAGTTTACGAGAAAAGATTTGTCATCAGATCCGTTGATATGAAGCAACATAGGTAAATTGAAACAATATTTGAATGTTTGACCATAGAGAATGATTACCTTATGTTTGACTAGAGAGAATGGTGCTTTACGATGTTTCATTCCGTGTTTTTGAATGACTTCTTTCCAAACACTGTCCAATAAAATAAACAATATTTGGAACGTTAATTTGCCATGCATAGAGAATAATATAGTTGTGCTAGAGACATTGTAATTACTGAATAATATCTATTATATCTTGGTACTCTTTTGTCTCTTTTCTAAGTGAGTTAAAGATGCCAATCCGAGCATCCCTCATATTGATGTCTAACAATATCCAGTGATCGCTGCATGTGTACACATAACGGTCATTAAGTAACTTTTGGTAGAGTAAACATAGATATATTATATATATGCATGGAAATTAAAAGCATCTGAAGTTGTAGGAAGAGTATAAAATCCTTTTTGCGTTTTCTCGAAGGACTTCCTGATATTGTCGGTCACCTTTGCTTTCCATTTTGCTTGGGGCATCTTAGACTCTTTATATACGATATGTGGATCAATAAAACCAAGATTAGTACAGCCTCTCCTTCTCATCTCCCCCATCATACAATACAGACAATAGCAGCTAAGGAAAGTTTTGTCGAGAGAGTCCAGGTGGCATAGTTGGTGTAAATCAGAGAAATCCGTGTACACAACGTCATTGCCCCGTAACCAATGTTTGTCGCTAATTCTGATACAAAGAGCAACCTCACCCTGTTCACAAGCTTCGAGGTACCATTTGTTTAGCAAGTACATTTGCGTCTCGAGTTCATTGAGTTTCTCAGGATTCCATAAATTCTTGCCATGCTCATCTTTCCTTCAAGTATCAACTACCGACGCAGTTTGGAACAACCCCATGGCAATGTCGATGCCCTTAGTGATAGCATAAAAGTTACAGAGTTCTGTCAAGTCGACTTCTTTATCGGTAGATATTTTCAGCCTTTCAGGTGCCCTAGGTGCTTCATATTTG